>SRSM01000034.1:0-49961 GCA_019593545.1 Apocynum venetum | reverse complement strand
TTTTAATAATTGTTGTTTTGTTGAATAAATAATGCATGTATTATAACTTTTTAAGATGTTAGGTAATTTTGTGTTTAAATTTTTTCAGTCCATTTTATAATTGTACCCCTTTCTGTAAAATTTTTTCGAATAAATCAATTGAATATCTTAGCAATTTGACAAAAATATCTTATTTAACTAATGTGGCTAAATCTTTATGTTATGAAACCCAGAGTTAAAAACATTAGTATTGTGATTTGATGATAATGTAAGTTTACTGTGTGTTTTAGTACATTTAAGGTTTTTACACACTAGAGCTTTTTCTTTCACATGCTTGAGACGAAATTTAAATAAAATCTTGGTTGATTTGGGGATGGCATAAGGCATTCTTTGATAGTTTGAGCCTTTCTGAACGAACCATACTTATATATATCCCTCGATCCTATTTTGAGCCAACATGCATGAATGGTTTCATTACCATTTAATTCTTTGATGATAAAAGCCTCGTTTATTACTTTTCTATCCAGATACTTTATTGCGAATATATTAATCATGTGTTAATCTGTATTGAAAAGTTATGAGGACTACTGATAAAGGATTACGATATATTGTAAAAAAGAACCGAAAGTAAAAAGCTCATAGATGTGATCTATTCAAAAAAAAGTGTAAAAAAAAATAGGAAAAAAGAAAAGAAAGAAAGAAATGAAGAGATATTTTGAAAAGGTTTTCTTCAAAGAAGTGTAATTCATTCTCAATTTAAACTCTTGAAAATTTTGTATATTCCTATCTTCGTTTGTAGCCAAATCCCGAGCTTAACATTACAAGCTTTAAAGTCCTACTTGACCCAAATCGACCAAAATTTTCATCATAGTGGAGGAGAGCATGTGATTTTACAAGTTTATAAGTTGTGTTGAGAAACTAAAAATGTATTTTTATTTATATAGTGACTTTTGTTTTTTTTTTTATTATACTGATATCATGTTTTCAAAAAAAAAAAAATTTAATAAGGATTATGTTTTTCACAGTCACGTTTTGTTAACTTGAATATTAATGTTAAACTTGTAAATGTATTCAAGCACACGAGCACAATGCTTTTCAAATAAAAAGGGGTTAATTGTGAAAGTTGTATTGAAATTAATATAACACTTTGTTACTTTATTAATCTTGTTTAAGTTATTTATATTTGTATATTGTGTGTTTATATTTTGCTTGAGGACAAACAAGATAGTGGGGGAGGGGGAATTTGATGTACTATAAATTAACTGATTTTATACTATTTAATGACTATATTTGTTTTAAAATCGGTTATTGTGTCATTTATTGATATATTTCACATTTCCTTTCTATTTTTTGTTTATAAGTATTTCAATGTATTTTAGTACATTTTGGAGATAAAAAGAAGAAGAAGAAGAAGTGAAGATGCAAAAAAAAAAATCGATGAACAGTAACTCCGGTGAAACAGTACCACCGTCGATGATGACATCACTGCTTACGTCATGAACAGTATCCGTCGGCTGGTCAAAGTCAACAAGTCAACCTGCCACAGTACCCCCGGGAAGTCAAATGACCATTTTACCCTAGAATATTTCCCTAAATATGCTAGCTTCATTTCTCATTTGAGACACCAATTTAGCTCCAATCTCTTCATTTCTTTTGTAATTCTTTCTTTTATTATTATCTTCATATTAATTAATTTCTAGAATTTTTAGAATAGTTTTTCAAGTCTTTTTGTAAAATTTAGTAAAGAAATTCTGTCCGGATAATTTCAATATTTTCGGGAGTATTTCTTTCAAATTTTCGTTCTAATGTTTATAAATTTCATCTTATATTTATTAATATGGATTGTGAGTAATTTCATTTTGTTAGCAAGGATATGTGTTAAGTTATTAATAAATGAGATTATGAGATAATTTCTTTGTACTAAATTTCTATTTGGATTTATTTAACTGGACTTATGGTCGGTTTACCTGCCTAGTCTTTATTTTTTTGCTTTATGCACTTTAAATATCGCAAATGGATGGCTGAGCCACCTATTGTTTAATTTACTTATGTCTTTCATTTTCTTTTTTATGGAAGGCCGAGCCTCCATACTTTTAGTTTAATTTATTTAAATAAAATGGCCGGTGAACCGCCTAATTGTTTAGTTAATATAAATCCAATCTTTATATATATATATATATATATATATTTTGTATATTTATTTAATATACTTATATCTATATATTAATTAAGTATTTATGTAATTCCTGTTTTAATTAATATAAATTATGTGAATTAATTGGATTGACAATCTAGTTAATAAACGTGATTATATAGCTAGGATTATTAATCTTGTATTAATGATTCAAGTGGCATCTACTAATTTAATTGAGTTGCAGCTCTTGTTTAATAAATTAGTAGTAGGGAATTATATAATTTAAATTGTATATAATAAGCTGATTGTTATATACAATTTAATGTTGGTGATGCCTTTATTTACTTAATGCAATTTGATTGAGCATCCTATAGACGCTGGTTGGTAGTGGTGTTTAATTAAATTAGAGATTAATTGTCTGAGCTGATCGGGATTAATCTAATTTGTAAGGATAGGAATCTGTCTGAGCTGATCGGGATTCTAAAACCAATTACTTAATAATGTCTTGATCTATGATTAATCCCATGAAAAATATAACTTGATACTAATTCCTTGCTAACGCTTTTTTTATATATCATTTATATTCCAAATTCCTTTTTAATTCTATTCTCAAAATACCAAAAACCCCCCAAAACCCTTTCCGATTAATGATTTTAATTTAAGAGTTGACAAATCTTTGTGGATTCAATCCCTACTTTCCCTATCTACATAGGAATTGTTAGGTTTAAATTTGAGAGTCGTACGACAGGCTTCGTCACTTTCCTATTAGAATTGACTATTTTAGCTAGACTAAGCTTAATTTCCCTGTTAGAGATTTCAGCAAGTCCATTTGTTTGAGGATGATAGGCAGTAGAAACCTTATGGGAAACATTATATTTTTTAAACAGAGTTTCTACTACCTTATTGCAAAAATGTGTACCTCTGTCACTGATGATGGCCTTTGGTATTCCAAATCTATGGAATATATTATCCTTGATAATGTCACAACTGCTTTAGAATCATTCGTTCGAGTGGTCTTAGCTTCAATCCATTTGGATACATAATCCATTGCAAGTAAGATTTAAGTATTTCCAAAAAATGAAGTAAAAGGTCCCATGAAATCAATACCCCATACATCAAAAAGTTCACAAACTAAGATAGTTTTCAAAGGCATTTCATCTCTCTTGGATATATTACCAACTCTTTGATATTCATTGCAAGATTTAACAAAGTAATATGTATCTTTGTTAAGAGTAGACCAATAAAATCCACTTTCAAAATTTTTTCTAGCATTTCGTTTTGGTCCAAAATGACATCCACATTCAAAAGTATGATAAAAATTCAATATGGATTGAATTTCATTATTTGGAACACATTTGCGTATGACATTGTCTACGCAGCTTTTGAATAGGTAGGGATCAGTACAAAGGTAGTGTTTTGAGTCATTTCTAATTTTATCCTTATGAGCCTTAGATAGATTATTTGGAAATACTTTTGTAACAATATAATAAACCATATTACCATACCAAGTTATAATTTCATGCAATGCATAAAGATGCTCATCAGGAAATAAATCAGAGATAAGAGATACTTCCCCCTTCATATGTTAGTTGACTTAGATGATCAGCAACAAGATTCTCTGCTCCCTTCTTATCTTAGATTTCAGGGTCAAATTCCTGAAGTAAGAATCCATCTGAGTAGTTTTTGTTCAGACTCCTTCTTCTTTAACAGGTACTTTAGAGCTGCATAATCTGAATAAACAATCACTTTTGTTCCCAACAGATAAGATCTAAATTTCTCTAGAGCAAAAATAACAAAGTAAAGTTCCTTCTCAGTTGTGGTATAATTGCATTGGGCATCAAGTAATTTAAATGCATAATATATCACATGAAGAACTTTATCTATTTTCTGACCTAGAACAACTTCAACTACTTTATCACTAGCATCCCACATTATCTCAAAAAGAAAATTCCAATTAGGGGTTGAATGATAGGTAATGAAATCAATTTATCTTTCAACAGTTTAAATGCATGCTTACAACCTTCATCAAAATTGAATTTATATTCTTTTTGTAATAGCTTGCATAAAGGTTGAACAGTTTTAGAAAAATCCTTAATAAACCTTTTATAGAATCCAGCATGGCCTAAGAAAGATCTTACCTCTCTTACTGTATAAAGATAAGGAATAAATCAATCTTGGCTTTATCAACAACCAACCTTTTTGTAGAAACTACATGCCCTAAAACAATTCTTTGTTCTCATAATTAAGAACATTAGTTTCAACAGTTTAATTTTCTAAACATAAATCAAATGAATTTCCATAGACAGTAAAATCATCCATGAAATTTCAATGATATTTGTGACAAAATCAAAAATAAGAACATTATGTATCTTTGAAAGGTAGTGTATTGTATAAACCAAAAGACATTCTTCTATAAACATAAATACCAAATCGACATGTAAAAAGTAGTCTTATAGATAAAATAGGGTTCACAGCTTTGGCTAATCAAGAGGCCTGTAGGTTTAATGCTAGGGTAGTAGGATTAGTGGGTTAGATAGTCCTCATGATGGAGGGAACATATTTAGTCGGACTATAATATTCACTCTCTTTTTTTTTTGGGAGGAAATCGTCATATTCACTCTGGGTTCTGCGTTTTTTCGTTAACCATAGAGCATCCTGTTGTATTTGAGAAAGAATCTGTTTATAGTACATGATTTTACTCTTTTCCTCTTGGTTACAAGAAAATTTTGGATCCCAAGATGGATGCCAAGCCGAGAGTGGGTTTTGGGGGGGGGGGGGGAGGGGGGGGGGGGCAGCAGCGGGAGGGGAGGAGAGGAGAGAGTGTGTGATGGTGGTGGGAGGAGGAGAGCGTTTTTGGAGTTAATGGTATTTTTGGAATAAAATGATAAAAGGAAGTGTATTATTTAACGCAAGTGCACGAAGGATAAAACTGAATCTCCAGGAACTCCTTTAACATTTTTTTTTTAAGTTGAGAACAAATATTACTCACAGTAAAGAGCAGCCATGATAGAAGGAAAATACTACCAGACAAACAACTAAAAGACTACTAAACAAATTGTCAAAATCTTTCTAAGAGAGAAAAACTTTTCAATTCTTTTTTTTTTTTTCCATTTCTTTCCCATTTCTTCTGCGTTATCTCCTTAGAAAGCAATTTCAGTTTCGTCGAATCAACAAAAGGTGTGTATCTATGATATTATGATCCCTACACTGAAGATAAGGCATTTCTACAAGACAACGTCTCAGAAAGAAGTGCTCACCAAAAGTTTCTAGGCACAGGAAGTGACATTAGTGCTCTTTCTCTTGGTACATGAGTTCGAGAAAATCTCTTCGACTTGTGCAATTTCATTCGAACATAAGGGACCTTCCGTGCAATGGCTTGCCATATCATTTGGACAGCATCGTTGTCCCTTGATGGGAAGCGAAACTCAAAGAAATTCTCCACCTCTTTTAGCTTCATCCACATTCTAGTCCACTCATCTTTCCCAATGTTCCTTATGAGATTCATAAGGAATTTTTCTTTCAAAGCATCTATAGTACGAACAAAGATCGAAAACTCAGAATAATCAAGAATGTCTTCATATGGGAGCTCAATCTCATCACTTATGAAGACTGGAACGCAGTGGCTAGCAATAGCATCAAAAAGACGATTTGATGAAGGAGTGTCACCAGCTATGTTAAGACAGAATTTGGATGACTGCATGCCCTCAGTGGCTTGGTGGATACCATCTTTTTGGACACTTCCAAATGAAAAATGTACGTCTTTCTCATCTTTCAGAATATAGAACAGTTCTTGCCGAATAATTCCACCCTGAGAATGAAAATGAAAATATGTTGTATTATATTGATGTCAAATCTTCAGTGCTAAGGCATATTACAGGTCACTGGTATTAGATCAACTAACAGAAAATGAAGGTCGAATTTCTAGTCCAGATTGTGTTCCAAAGCACTTACGAGCTAAATGACGTTCAAGAAATTGTAATTCTTCCCACTTCCCAGATAAATCAAGTAAATGGTTAAGGAAACCAATAAAATAACTCATTGTCAAAAAAGCAGGAACATAATCTTTTTATTGGATGGAAATCCAAGTGAGCATCTAGCATCTCAGCTGTTGAATCTTAACATTGCCCTTTTAAAGAAATTGCTATGATTAAGAATTGATTTTCTTAGTTTAACATCTCTAGCATCTAGTCATTCAAGAAATTTTGCTCAAAAGATTATTTGACTGAAAAGCAAGTAAAGAAATATATAGTTGACAAAAGTAATATAGAGAGTCAGAATAATACTGTTAGTTGGATATCAATCAGCAGATTAAAGTGAGCACAAACTGATTATACAGTTAATATAGAATAACTGCGTTACCCCTGAGTCTAAAGATACTTCGCTTTAAGTTCAAAAATGTGATCATAAATCTTGAAAACAAATTCTCTTTTTCCAATAAAGAATCTCCCAGAAGGTAGTAACACATATAGGCCAATGCAACCTACTATCTTGACACAAGAAAGGCTCACCTAAGCAAAAATACGTGCAACCATTCTACTGTGATCAGTTCAAACGAGGCACTTTCAAGATTCCAAAGGTATCAAGAAATAATACAAGATACCTGACCTGACTGTGTGATTAAAAGCATATATTCCACAAGCTTGAAGAAATTTGCAGAGACTATTAATATCACTTGCTATAGGATTGCAGTTTACAAGTCTTCACAGATGTCAAATGTAAATTACATCGAATAATATTCTGATGCACAGAGAAAAAGCATAATAATAGGTCAATCTATTTAATTTTACATCCATTAAGGTTCCCCTCTAAATGGTTTTTTAGAAGTTCGAGGGGGAAAACTTGTCCTGCCCTGTCTTCAACCTATACTATACAATCTTCACCCTGCCTCCTACATAGTCTCTTTCTTTTTTTGTTGGATGGTTGGGGAGACCAAGTGGGGAAATAACCTTTTCATATATCAAGTGGCTACCATCTATCTCCCAGCAAACAAATAATTGACAGGTACCAGAGAAGTTCTTTTCTAGTAACCAATATATAGCAAAACTTTGTTCAAGCCTGAGGAAAGATAAACAGAAATATTCCCATTAATGGGTATGCATAAAGTATCTATAAACCTAGAACATGCATATCATGAGCATAAAAGAAATTCATTTTTTACAGATATGCCAATAGCTCTGATTAATACTCCGTCTAACAGCAAGTAGAAAAATGATCTTTTCCCATCTTGAAATTACTTAAAGGATATCTTCAAGATCTGATTGTCAATAGAATTACAGGCAACAGAATGGTAGAATTGAGTAATTAAATCCAAGCTATAAACATATTGCACCCTATTCTCCTTGTATCTGTAAATATCATCTAGAAAAGGAAATGAGATGCCATCAATAAAACAAGATAGAACGTTCATAATTCTGTACAAATAATCTGATTGCACCAGGAACATATTTAATTAATCCCAGAATGCTATACAGCTATTCGTCAACCTAGAATGCTCATGAAAATAATTCCTGAAATTCCTTCAACTATATGTGCCTTATAGAACTGATCTTTTACTGGTTCATCTCTGAGTTCAACAATCTTGTATGTCCCTTTCAAGCTACCTTCATTCCATGTTTAAGAGTTGGAAGAAAAGGAAAAAATAAAAAAAAAAGAGGTGAAGAAAAGAGTAGGCTAAATACCATAACCCCTCACAGAATAAAACACCAAAAAACAACACAGGATTATCTCAGTATGTATCTACTTCTTTATCTATGATCTAATGTGATATAGCAATTTGCGCAAGTAATCTATGATTACAAAGCAAATGTGATCAACTACGGCGACGGAAAGACCAACATTCTCTACAGTGCTTTTATCTGAGAGCACCATTTTTTATTTACTTGCACCAACATTTTCTACAGTGTTTTCTACGGCAACAGATTGTCACAATGGGATTATATTTCCTGCACATTTTTATTTACTTGAGAAAAACAGGGAGAGAAAAAAAAGAGAAGACACACAAATAATCTTGATTAGTAAATTATCATAGAGAGCAGCAGTTCAGGATTGAAACAAAAATAGATTCATTAATCTACATCATGTTTCTAAACTAAACTAGGAACAAGCCTATCCAACAAGGTTGAAATCAAAGTTAAAACTGTGACAATCATTTGACAAGCTCTTCCATTTGACAACCAATAATGGGACAAATGACAACAGTATACTATGGAGAAGCCAACTATTTTATAGATAACCAGTCTTCCACACAAGCTATTTTCCATGCAGCCATTCTACATATATAAAATTACCAATACCATCAAATACAGAGGTTATCCACAACCTAAAATATTAAAGTCTGACAATCGTAAAGAGAAAACCCTGGTTAAGAAGGCAAGATCCTTATACCAACTACCTTGTGGCTGCACCGTTGTACTTTTTCATTTAATGAAGTACAAAAGGACAAATACATTTCTAAAGCTTATAAATGCCACCTCTGCTTGAAAAGCACGGATGCAGGAAAGATTAGGAAAAAGTACCCCCAAAGAATCGCTTTTTCATTTTTGGGTAGGGGTAGGTAGTTCCTAGTGACTTATACAATGCTTGCATTTTCAGCATGGAATAATTTATTGCAACTGCATATACACAGGAGATTCACATTCACACAAATTATATATAATTTTGTTTATAGCAGCTATTTTTATATAGTTTCTACAAGATTTTCAACTCTGTGTGTGTGTGTGAGAGAGAGAGAGAGGACAAACAGCATCAGTTTCAAGGAAAGAAACAAAAAAAAAAAAATAAGCTTGTCAATAAAATTTTATATGAATTAAAACAATAATTTGGCAATGTAGTATGTTCATGAAATGTCAAACTGGAAAATGACTATAAACAGCAGTAAGATATAAAGTTCTGCAGAAATAAAATAAATAAATCAGAATTTTAGAAGGTTTTAACATTACTTACATCTTTTCTGTATATAGCTCCCTGGAAATAGAGCAAAGTTGGACGGCTATCAAAGTCAGATGTGTCATTCACATAGTTCCTAATTACATGCTTATATGGCACAATAACATCCTTCTCAACATTAGCAATAGTTGGGGGATACCTGCCAAAATCAGCTAGGATAAACATTGCAGGCCAGAGCTTCACTCTTGCATCCAAAAGGCTGTTAGGATGGTGTGCCACAACAATGTGGTCCCTTCCCCCTGATTTCTTCCATTCCGCCTGAGACGTCAAAAAGGTAACTAACTTTTCTTGTAGCAAGGTATTAACACTCTTCTTTTCTTTCAGTGCCACCTTTGAGTAGCGATTATAGCTTATGGATGAAAAAAGGGAACAAATATAACATCAGCTTCAGATGAATTTCTAACCCTCATAGCAGTTCTACCTCTAGAATCTACAGAAAATTCTGAATACAAAAGATCCAATGTCAACCAATACTCTATGCTGTGCTGCATGTTTAAACCACCGGGATATTCAGGTACATTTTTCTGAATATCAGGCCAAACACTACTCCCTTTAGCTTTCCACCCCACAAGATTAAAGTGGAACTCCGGGGGTAAATCATACATAAAAACCTTCAAAACATCCTTCTTACAACTACATTCTATTAAATTGTTATAACTAGCTTCCTCTTTCTCTTGTGCAACTGAAGAACTTTGCCCATTTGAGATATCATTACCATTGGAACTCCCAGAATCTGATTTCTCATCATCATATGTCATAGAGAAAAACTTGGAGTGAGGCAATATGCCAAGGTCCACGGAGTAAGGTCCGGTAGAACGCAATAAGAAGAACCAAGAAAGTACAAATAATATTGATGTTAATAGGAATAAATAAAATAATGATTTCTGAGAAATTAGCCCCATTGAATGAGCATTTCTCTCTGCCATACAAATTCTCAAAAATTTCTATTTCTTGCTATGAAACTACTCTCATGCCAATCCCAGAAACAGCACGCTTTCTCATTCAAGACAAACATTTGAGCTAAATGTCACTCTCATACTCGCGATAAAGACAAATAGGGGAAAATTACAATGTCAATTAATGCATAAGCATCAGCAAGAAGGGGAAAACCACAAAAATCTAAACAATTACAATCTACTTTCCTCTCTAGATTCTTCATCAGGCACATACCAGACACAAATATATAAGGAAACTATATACACCAAAAGAAAGGAGAAATTCAAAGACACCCTTATTGCCAGAAGCCACAAAAGGAAATGGGAATCAAGAAAAAGGGATTAATGCAGATTTACAAAGCACTGCAAATATGAGCTGAAAACAAAATGGGTAGCTAAAAAAATGTGAAGAAATGAGACAAATTAATGGAACAAATGTGACAAGGGAAGAAAAATACATAGACAAAGAAGAGGCTTTTTATGAATTTGATGCAAAACTCCACTTACACCTCTGAAGGAAGAGAGAAAAATGAAAATATCTTTCTCTTTTTCGTTTCTTTTTCCCTCTCAAATTAGTTGCGTGAGAATCGGATAGCTCAGCGAAAACGCGAGCTCGTCGCTATGTCTCTGTGTTTGAGATGAAGCAGTATTTTGAAGTTTTTTTCTGTTTTCAAATTTATTTTAATAATTATCTGGGTTAATGTTAAAATCCAAGTGATTATTATGGATCATGGACGGTTAATCGATTATCATTTTTATCTTATTTTTTTCAATTGTGTATCAATTTATTGACTTTGTCAACCTTTTTTTTTTTTAAAACAGCAACGAGGGAGTGCCTTAGCACTCCAGACTTTGGTGTATTTAATTTTTATAAAAGAAGTTTAAGAGAAATTGGTGTATTTAACCCTAATCTTTTTTTTGTTGGTAACTTTGGTCTTTAATGACAAGTTTGGTCCATAACAATTAATTTTGTGACAACTTTAATCCCTAGTCTTTAATTTTGATAAATTGTCTTTAATAATTAATTATGTAATAACTTTGATCCTTTTGTTAGAATGAATAAGAGATTTCATATTTTATTGAAATTTTATATTCTAATAATATCCCTCTTTATTCTTATATCCGTAAACACTAATCTTGACAATTTGATTTTTTGTTCAAAATTTGAACGAAATGATCAAAACTGCCATAAAAATTATTTATTAGAAACCAAATCTATCAAACTTAAAATTTAGAGATCAAAGTTACAAAATAAAAAAAAAAAGTTAGGGACTAAATACACCAATTTCTCAAAGTTTAAAATATCAAGTTTGCATCTACTAAAATTATGCATAAAATTAATAGGATTAATCTAAAACATTTCTTGCAGTTACGATTCATTATCAACCTCAGTTTATCAAAGATTTTTGGACATTGCAAGGATTTCAAGTGATTTTGGATACTAGACAATTTTGATTAAAAAAAAGTGAAAATGAAAATATGTAAAAGCCGCCAGAATGAAAATGCCTCCATGTTTGCATAACAAAGGGATTTTAAAAAAACAATGCTCGTCATTCTCCGACACTGTTCCACTTATTAAACAAAGGTAAAAAGTGTTAATAACACTCAAACTTTTCAAAATTTTAGATTTTGCACTCCAATTATTTTCTTACCCATTCTTGCACTCCAACTCTCAAAACTTAGTGATATTGGCTCCGTCCAATTTGACTGTCAAGTCCAAACAAACTGACTGCACGGAATATTCCATGATCATTTAAAGGGGCATTTTGGTCAAGGGACTTTGTATGTCATCTTCATCCCCACATATGCGTGCGTCGATCCAGCTTGACAGATACCATATAGATGGGTTTGCAAAGGAGAAAACAAATGGCCATGGTTATTGTATTTCACTTCAAGTTTGGGCCTAAAATAAGGCCCACTAGACATGCTCCAACCTTTGCTCCTGGAATCACGTCCTTCACTATGAACATATGACTCTCATCGACTTGGTGGTCTCATCCAACCATTTTCATTCTCTCATAAACACAAAAGGGAGAAGAAACTTTTGTACCCAAGTCAAAGTGTGTTAATCCTCTGCAAATCAAATCCACTGTACTTTTGATTTTCCACAAACTTGAAAATTTTAAAGCTCATGATAATCACAAACTTTCAATCTTATGGTAACTGAAATTTTGATTTTTTATGAATCAAAATTCTATCTCAATTCTAGTTTTGATATGATACCTTATTTTGTGGTCACACAAACCTTGACATGTTAGGAAGACTTTACTATTTATAAGAGTTGTTTTGGGACTGATATGATTATTACTGGATTCGTGATGACGATAGTAAAAATAGAAAAATATGGAGATGCGACTACAGGTATTTATGGGATAGCGATAGCGATGAAGATAACTTTATATATTTATTGGAGTTTATGATCAAAATGTCCCTTTGAATGTTGACATGACAGTCACCTTGGACTTCGGACTTCGACGACTAAAATAGGCAGAGGTGCTACTTCTACTAAGTTTTAAAGGTTGGAGAGCAAGAATGAGTAAAAAAATAATTGGAGTGCAAAATTCAAAATTTTGAGAAGTTGGAGTGCTGGACTTTTTACCCATTAAACAATTAGGGGCAACTCCAATTCACCTCATGTGGAGATTGGCATTTTCTGGCAAAATATTTTTGCATGCCCTGCACGGGAATTAGGAGGAATTTACAACTATCACAAGGATTTCCAGAACCCAGATGAAGGAGAATAAGAGGATTCAACAGCTTGAGATGAGGACTGCATATGCAAATGGTAGCCACTTCGAAGAGTATACTTGCCATCGGGTGCTAGTCGTGTCAGCAAGACAGAGGGATGGAAGCAATTGTAGATGCCTCCGATGGTAGGAAAAATTGTTGCAGCAAAGGACGATTCCCACGGCCAAGATTTTCTTTGATCAGGGTACTTACAAGAGCGATAGATGACGTAGAAGAACGATAAATAAGAGGCTTAAAACCACTAGATGATGGCAACAAATATTGATGGAAAGGTGGCCATCTATTTTTTTAAGATGAAGGATAATTCGCCTGATTTTCATTCATGCAAGCAAGGATGATGGACAAGAAGCAGTTCAAAAGAGGTAAAACATGATTAAATCCCTAAATTCTATACCCAAGCTTAAATTAATGAAAAGTCTCAAATTAACTCAGAAAAGTACAATAAAATAAAAACCACTTGCTTATCCAAAATATTACCTAATGGTTTTGTAGGTTATAGGCCTAAACAAGTTAAGCAGTTCGAGTCTCGACGTTTGCAGAGCTCAGGACGAGCTAGCTAGATGACCAAAAACCACTACGGTTTTTCTATAGTTAATGTTGAAAGAGGTAATTCATTTCGAAGGGATAAGTTTATAAGATATAAAATTGAATATAAATTTCAAGGATTCTTCAAAGATAAAAAAGAAAACAAGTTAAAAGGAAATTTATTAGTGAAACTAGTTAAATTCAATACATTCACTAATGAACCTTGTTTCAACCTTATTTTTACAGTAAAACTATTAAATTCTACAAGTTCACTAAGTGTGTATTTCCTTTCTACTTCTGGTAGCAAATTACAAACTACTTTCGTCTTTGATATAAGGGCTAAAGGCATTGGACAAGAATGACCATAAATATTTCAATGTAATAGAAACAAAGGTATTGGCAACCTTGACCTTCACGTCTCCTTCCAAAGTTGGACAAAGAAAGACAACCTCAACGAAGGCAATCTTTACCATTTGAATGGATTAAAGCTAGCATGCATGAGCGTACACATTTCCATCCAACTGCTTTAAGAACAGTTCCCCTAAAACTATTCATCAATACTTACAGAGAAAAGAGCCCAACTTTAAAAAATTATCATAATTAAAATTTTGAACTACTTTCCAAATTATATAGAATGTTGTGCAGTTTATTCCATTAGCAAAATTATGACTGGACTGTGTTAACAAAGCTACCAAAAACTTGCGCATAACATAGGCTTGTCAGAATTCTCAAAAGATTGTTTTTCTTTTTTTGAAGCAATTTTCAGGCGAAGTTTATTAGAAACAGTTAACACCAAAAAGGTCGGCAATCTGCAAATAATCAGAAGACATGATATCTCTCTCATCTTCCTTAGAAACCATCTCATGTCTATGGCTACAAATCTTAACCAATAAGGGGAAATTTAGAACTGGAATTGCATCTCAGGGGTGTATCCAAGAGCTTCAAGGTGAGCAGCAATGGCCTTGTTCATTGGTGGAGGTCCACACCTTAGTATCTGCAAGTTCATCACAAAATCAATGCATTATGGAACTAATGCTAATATGCTAGCGCTCTTTAGATGGAAACGCATATCAGACGAAAGTGGTTCCCAGATGTACCTTGATGTCCACAGAAGGTGGAGGGCAGTGGGTTTGGATCATTTCCTTGGAGACAAATCCAACACCACCATCCCATAGTTCAGGAGGCTGCAGAAAAAATTTAGAATGAATCATCTCGGTAGGATGGGTGAGACAGTACTATATGCACAGTATATTTGACATCAGTTACAGCAGCCATCAGAGAGGTGTGTGCACAAGCACCCATCAGAGAGATGTGGAGAACATCCAATATATTACAAAAAAGCAACTCTTCAACCTTATCTGAACCAATGCACATTTTCAGCCTCCCTCTCTTTGGAGACCGTGTTAATTGTGAAAAACCTCTATTGATTAAAAAAATTTACTTCTGCTTATAATTAGCATTCCATAATTGCGCTCCAAGTCAAAATATTATGAATAAATAAACAAAAATAAATAATGTTGGAGCAACCGAAGTTGAAACCTACCATATTACTTAAGATGTAGCCTAATTGCCTAGATAATTGCTTAATCAGTTACCTAAGACACTTATAGGTATTTGCTCAACACAAATTACCTAAAACACCTTTAGGCAATTCCTTAACATTAATCAACTTTTATTCTATATATAGGGCTGATGTAGGACAAAGTCATAAGATTAGTTTTAATTAGAACCTTCAAGGAAAAGGGAGAGAAGAATAAAAATAGCACCAGTATGAAGAAGAAGGGAAGGAGGGGAGAAAAGGCAATGGCAGCAGCAAGAGTTGACTCCTAAGGCATGGGAAAAAGAAAGGAAGACTGTGGTGGTGGGTAGCATCAATGACAACCATTTCTCTCTCTTGTCCAGGAGCCAAAAGACTAAAAAAAAAGAAATAAAATAAAATAAAAAATCAGGTACGAAAATCGATGCCTCAACTCCCAAGCGACTGAAAAGAAAGGAGCTTGGAGCCCTTTTCTGTTTTTCCTCATTTCTTCTATGAAGTTTCTTAAACTTTTTGGAAGAAAGAAATCAAAATATCAAACCAAATAAGTTCTTGAATTTTCAACTTTTGGAATTCAAAATAGGCTATCCAAATGTAGCCATCTTCCTGTAAACAAGAATCTTAAGGTTATCTAGCTTGTTTACTAATTATAATTTCTTGGAGGACAAGAGAAACCTTATTAGATTAGCATCCAAGGTTTAGGCTCCAATAAATTCTACGTTTCAAGGAGTTACATTTTTGACAAATTAAATGGCGTTGTTAGCTTTGCATTCTTTCTTTAGAACATAGGGCTTGCTCTTTTCTTAAGGTGTGCTTGGTTTGAGGGATTTGGTGGGGAGGGGAAGGGAGCCTGATCAATTTTTTGGGAGGGAGGGGAAGGGACATTTGAGGCAATGCTCCCTCCCCTTCCCCTCCTACACTTCACCTCCCAAAATGGAATTCAAAGGGGAGAGAAAATGTTAGTTTTGTAATTACTTAATTATCCTTACTATATTTTATTAATTACACTTTATCTTCCTCTCATTTCTTCTTCCACTTCATCCTACTCTCATTTCCTCCTATTCCCCTATTAATTTACCTTCTCACCTGATTAAAGGATAAAAATTTACAAAAATAAATAAATAATACTCCTTCCGTCCAGAAATATTAGTCATTGGGCCACTTCCAAAATATCTTTAATTATTATGTCTTGAAAATAAGAAAAATAAGAAAGATAAAAGAAAGTTTATTTTGAGAAGAAGAAAATAAATGGATTTCCTTGGAAATAAAAAAAAAAAGTGAGAGGAGAGATAAAAATAAATAAGATTAATATTGGAAATCAATGATGAAATATTAATAAAATTTTATAAAATATCCATAAGGGATATGGAGGGTATAATAGTCATTTTAATTATATTTTCACTCTCCTCTTGCAAACCAAATAAGGGAATTTCATCTCCCTTCCTATCTAACCAACCAAACAAGTTACAACTATTTTACCTCACCTCACCTCCGCTCTAAATCTCTTCCCTACCCTCCCCTCTCTCTTACAAACCATACAACCATATAAAGGAATTTTATCTCCCTTCCTATCAAGGTAAAACTATTTTAGCTCCCGTCCGATCTTTTGAACCAAACTATGTAAAAGCCATACCATTGACAAGAAGCAAAGCCCTCTAATAATTTGCCGGCATCAACAGGTATTAAAGTGAAAGAACCTTGATGTGGCAAATGGAGTTCGAAGAAATTTGAGGTAGGATTGAAGTGTCTAGCTACTCATCTTGATGAACTCATGAATCAAGAGGTAATCAAGATGGTTATAATCTAGACATAGAAGATAGTCATAGAGAATATCTCTCTCTTAACCATCATTTGTTGATCGATAGGAAATCAAAGAGATAGATTAGAGTTCTTAGACAAATATTTCATCCTGGAAAGGAAGATGGTGATGAAATTATGAACTTGAATACTGCCCTTATCATCTCCTGAGAAGAAAAAGGTTGCTGGAAATTTGAGTGCTGAAAAAACAGATGAGCTTAAGGTGTTTTTTCTTCCTTCGCTCAACATGGTGATTTATGTTGGTTACAAGAAAAACCCTTTTTTTCTTTTTGATACCTGTCAAATGGGAGTAGATTCAATCCCTAAGAAGCAACTTGGGACTACCAGAATCTCAATGGAACAACTCTTTTGAACCAAAATATTATTCTTGAAGACCTAAATTTTGAGATGTAAATTTCAACAATATCTGGAGTATTTTATATTATGTTACTTTATAGAACATTTGGTGCAAAGAGCCTGCTTCTCTTTTTCTGCAGATCTGAATCAATCATGTAGCTTCCAATTGACAAGTACCATCAAGGGTGAAAGTTGGTCAAAGGCAGAAATCCTAGTTTTTGGAAGAGAAGGAGATGATGGCAAAGTTTAACCAGGCTGCAGGTTAATTTCACAATCTTCAAAAAGTAATGAAACCCACGGGTGAGATTTTCTCCAACCAGAAGAGAACTAATGCAGAACAAAATCATTAGTTTAGTTTATCATGTTTCCTATAATTTAGAATCTTAGGTTTTCCGGTTTCCTTATTAATTATATTTCTCAACAAGTTAGCATAGTATTATTGGTCTAAAAGGAGTTATATTATCAACAATAAATGGAATTGCTGCGCTGGCTTTGTCTTTCAGAATATGAATCGGAGGCCTGTGCTTCCATCAGCATTAATTGATATCAGGGCAAATGATCCTTGATGTACAAAGGAGAGTGAAGAAAGTTGAGGTAGGATTGAAGCATCGGTCTTTTCATCTTGCTCAAGGCATGAATCAAGAGGTAAATCAAGATGACCATGACATAGACAAACTGGAAGATAGCTACAGAGATCTTTATTTTTTCCCCTAAACCATCATTTGTTGATAAATAGGAAACCAAAGAGATTTGAAGTTCTCCACCGATATCTTATGCACTTATCCAAATGATGGTGATGATGGTATGAATTTGAAAACTCTAATCTCATCAGTTCCTGACAGGTTAAAAGGTTGCAGAAAATTTGAGTGTTGAAAACATGGATGACCTTAAGGTGTTTGACAATTTTACGAGCACAACATATTCCACTCTATGTGGTGAGTTTTGTTGGTTCAAGAGGAAGAAAAAAAAAACTTTTTTCCTGTTTTATACATGTCAAACTAGAGCAGATTCAATAACCTAGAAACAACATGGGACTGCTGGAATCTGTATGGAACAACTCATTTTGAACCACAATCTTATTCCTGAATTACTGAATGTCTATAATATATCGAGTAGGTTTTGTTATGTCACTTCCATAGAGCATTTCCTGCAAAGAGCTAGTTTTGCTGGGTTCTACAGACATAAATCAATCGTGTAACAGACCAATTGACGGTCATCAAGGATGCAAGTTGGTTGAAGGTGGAAATCTCTTTGGAAGAGAAGAAAGAAAGGATGACAGTTTAATCAGGTAGCAGGTTGTTCATGGAAAACTTTAAATAGTTATAAAACTTGAGGATGAGTTTTTTCTCCAACCAGAGGAGAATTTATGCAATCTGAAATCATTGGTTTAGATTTATTCTGTTTCCTGTAAGTAAGAATCCTATAGTTGTCTAGTTTCCTTCTTCATTGTTTTTATTAGAGGACCAGAATCCTTATTAGGTGAGTGTAATTTCCAAATTATATGATGCAGGCAAAGTTAAGCAAATACTACTATGATTCCTAGTTTCTAAAAGAGTTCTTAATAATTTAGAAATATTCTATTTAGTATTCTGATACCACTTGACGTAGCGTAAAGGTGATAGGGCAATAGAACACAACAATTAGGACTAGATTAGGGTTGATTGAAGTTGGAACAAAGAATATATTTCAGGGATAAAATCCTCTGGTATAAATCTGAAGATTAATAATAAGAATACAACCTATAATACTAGTCCTCTAGCCTATTTATAATGCTGAAAATATAAACTAATTATAAATTAAAAAGGATTCCTTGTCCTTCAAGACTAAGATTACTAAAAACAAATTAGGATTCTAAATTATAATTCTATCATATTAAGAAATAGAATACTAAATAGAATATTCCTAAATTATTAAGAACTATTTTAGAAACTAGGAATCATAGTAGTATTTGCTTAACTTTGCTTGCATCAGTTCTCTCCAGGTTGGAAAAAACTCGTCCTCGAGTTTCATGATGTTCTTGTTGAAGCTTTCCACGATCAACTTGTTGCCCTATTAAACTTTGCCATCCTTTCTTGCTCCTCTTCCAAATACTAGAATTTCCAATTGCAAGTACTTTATAACCTCTATTATGATTATCAATTGCACACTTGAATGAATAACTCAATTTAGGAGTAGAATAAGAAAAAGGAATTGACTCGAAACTCTTGCTAATGTTGTAGAATTCTATAGGAAGTACAAAATAAGTTTTCTGAGCGTATTGTCTGTAAGAATTCTTTATGCCTTCATGGCTTCCACGATCCAACACAAGCTCTTGAACTTCATAACAAGCTTCAATCATAACTTCTTCTAGTTTTATTGCAAATGGTCTATTTTCTTGATATGTACTCACTACTACAAATTGCTGTAATTTATTTTCAATGGACCATCAACCAAATATCCATCAACTAGATCATAATGTACATCATCCTTTGAGAGTTCAACAGCACCATCATCCGGATAATCATCAAATAATAGTGGAGAACTCCAATTTACTTCACTATCCTGTTCCAAAGAATCATTAGCATGTGATTTCACATGAAATTCAGCTACCTTAATTCTTATGTCACTACCATTCAAATCAAGAAAGTTGAGAAACCTCTCATCCAATCCACCTCTTGCCATTTGAGTAATGGCTCCAGCTTCTTGAAAGGGGCTTTCATCCTCAATTTCATCATCATCCTTGAGATCATCACTCTCAAGGGAATTGTGGTCACCTTCTGGAATCTCCATTCGGGCTTCCACGGGTTCCTGACGCTGCAAGGCTTGTACAGCCCGAGTCAAATCTACAATCATTCGCCGCATCTCAGCCATCTCGTTTTGTTGGGGCTAATTGCCTCTACCTCGACCTCTACCTCTACCTCGACCAGCCATAATTTTCAAGAATAATTCTGAAAACGGGATGGTTGCCTATGGCTCTGATACCGCTTGACGTAGCGGAAAGGTAATAGGGCAATATATCACAACAATTAGTACTAGATTAGGGTTGATTGAAGTTGGAACAAAGCATAATTTCAGGGATAAAATCCTCTGGTATAAATCTGAAGATTAATAAGAACATCCCATAATACTAGTCCTCTAGTCTATTTATAATGCTGAAAATATAAACTAATTATAAATTAAAAAGGATTCCTTATCCTTCAAGACTAAGATTACTAAAAACAAACTGGATTCTAAATTATAATTCTAACATATTAAGAAATAGAATACTAAATAGAATATTCCTAAATTATTAAGAACTCTTTTAGAAATTAGGAATCATAGTAGTATTTGTTTAACTTTGCCTGCATCATTATATCATTCGGAATTTGTAGGATTTATATTCCTAAAGGTGAATTTGTCCAAGCTTCATTCAAGTCAAGCTTTGTTCAACTAAAGTTGAAGTCAGTTCAGGTTTCATTCCACTAACAATATCAAGGAGCATTCTTCTTCAAATATTTTAAGTATTATTCAAGATGACCTTGATGTTCTTTGTTCAAGAAGCTAAGGAAGTCTTCAGGTACAACGACCTAGTGTTCGTCGTCAACATTTTGCCCATCAAGTTCAAATTCAAATCATGTCCAAAAGTTGTCGGTTAAAAGATAAGTCCCTAAACTTCGAATATACATCAATTCAAATATATAATTAAGTCTCCATTCACGACTTGACACACATGGTGGAGCAACCAAAGTCAAATGAAGTTCAAACCTCCATTCACATGCTCAATGCACATGGGGGAAGAAAACACATCCTCATGGTTCAGGATCAAAGTTATCAAACCTTGAATGGATAATTTTCTAATGAGAACTGAA
The DNA here is from genome assembly GCA_019593545.1 of Apocynum venetum. NCBI lineage: Eukaryota > Viridiplantae > Streptophyta > Magnoliopsida > Gentianales > Apocynaceae > Apocynum > Apocynum venetum. Next base: position 29,177 of record SRSM01000034.1, on the reverse strand, counting down.
GAATTTTTTCTTGGAATTTAAAAACATTTTCAAAGATTTGTAACCATTTTGATATTAACTAAATTATATATTTGTCGATATGTTTCTTGTCTTTGATAGCAACACTCAAAGTTTCTATGTAAAGCTATGACATCCCTTCCTTTACCACTTTGCTCAATAGTTTGTTTACTTGTTTCTTCCTTTTTCAATTATTTTAATTCTACTTTATATTCCGTGGCATTTTTCTTCCTCCAAATAAATACGAAAGAAACTATATATAAGATTTTTCCTTCCAAGTGCTACTTTTATATCCATCTATTGTATGGGTCACCACAAAAAATTATCAGTTTAGATCGATTTGTTATTTTTTATGGTAGACCCATTTATCTCAAAGTTCTCCATTTTGCTAGCAAATGATCTTTTCCTATAGTTTGTTTTCTTCACATATTTGAGACAATATTAAGGTGCATCTGACAAATATTTTGTCCAAATGTATTAAAATTTGCACATCACCATCCACAAACTCCTTTTGTCTTATACTTCTCACCTAACACCACATTCCACATTTAATATGTTCTTAAAACTGTCAATTCATATTTTACACATCCCCTATTCTAATAACTATATTTTAAATTTATTAAACTTTATCCAGCTTATGGGACCCACTACACATCAAATCATTTATCCAATCCATAAAATAAAAATACTTATCCAAATGAGTTTTTTGTGAGTTTTCCACTTTATTCGAAATAAAAACATATTTCCTAAAGTTAAATCCTGACGCACCCTTCATTTCTCACTCTCATCTAGTTTCCTTTCTTAACCTGAATCTTGCCCTTGATGCAACCATGTGAGAAATCTCCCCATTCACTAGTTTTCTCAGTAAACACAAGCACATTCTCATATGTATTTCTAAACGACAAAATCACAATCCACAAGCCAGTCCATAACTTAAACTGGAAAAGAAAACCAAAGTCGTGTCAAGTTTTACCATCTTTGATCCCAAATCATGCCTTCCGTTTTACAGTTGCAAATAAATTAACATTTAAATCTGCTCATCACAAAAATATTACCCTTACATCTGATTTTATTTGGATGATCTTTATGAAAAAGATGAGTATACAATATGGTAATTCTGGCCACACCAGAAACGCAAGAGTATTATATGATGGTTTAAGTAACTTTGTGGTTGGTAATTTATCCTAAGAAGGTTTTCATAGAATCTGTTAGGCATTCTCCGACATTCAAAATTGCAAGGATGACATATGAAATTTAACAGGATGGAATCTCTCTCTTCATCTACAGATCAATTAGTTCTTTTATCTATATACATCTAACAGTAAAAATGCAGGCAAGCAAGGCAAATAATTATACGATTTGTTGATAAGTAACAAATTCACTTACAAAGGTGTGCATGATTGCCTAAAGCAATGCCTGAGAAACCAACATCCATTTTTTAGCATTTTTTATTATGATTATTTTTTAGCTAAAAGCTATTTTGAGCTGTTCTTGGTCCTTATCACTTCTACTTTTACCTTAGAAAGGCTAAAAAAACTATTTTTGGAAATGCTATCTTTGTGCATGCTTTTCAAAACACCTCTTGATGCATTAAAATAGGAATAATATTTATTAATTTAAAAAAACTTTTTCAAAAGCATTTGTTTTAGGTGCGGAAAAGCTCCAGCAACCAAGAATAGATTAGATACTATGACCTTCATCACAATCACTCTCAGATCCTCTACATCTTTATATAATAGAGCAATGACTGCTTTCAATAAGGAAATGTAAACTATTCTACAGAAGGACAAATTGAAAGTAAGGATCATGATTAACACAATTGGGATACAAACCTGATTCAGAACATAGTAAACTTTGAAACGATCAGGGTAATTAGCAGCCAAACCATCCAACTCTTCCTAGAGACCAAAAAGAGATAAACATGTCAAAAAATTGCACAAAATTCTCTATCTTGAAGCATAAAATTTTTTTCTTACTTGGAATTAGTTTTTAATTAACTATTCACCAAATCAGCAACTTTTCTGGATAAACTTTTGCTGCAATTTTAATGCTGACTCATTACTTTTCCACGTTTAGTCATATAGTACAAATGTCAAAACACATAAAAGGCCTCGACATTCAATCAGTACAGGTTTGTTCTCCAACTAAATCCTCTTAAGTAATTAACAGGCTGAGAGGCAACCATTGATCAAAAGAAGAGTACTAAAACATAATAGAAGATTTTTTCTTTTTTCTTTTTAATATGCATACTATGGGAAATGAATATTGAGCTTTAGGTGTGTTTTCTGCAAATCAGTTGAGGCCCATGACCAGATGACATGTGTGTAAAGGGCACACAATAATAAGCATGGTGCATAAAACTCACCATATATGTATGCATTTGTGTGTGTGCATTATCTTCCTCATCTTTCTCGCATACTACATCTAAACTCTACCAGCACTGGTGCAGAAAGTTAGGGAAGCAGAAGCAATTTACCTTAAGAAGAATGTCCTCATATGTGACATTGGCATAAATGAGGTGCACATTTGTTTTGTCTTTTGGGTTTTCCAGAATAGCTCTAGCCACCTAAATAGCCAAAAAGATGGTGACTTGGCGTCAACTTCATGCTCAAAAAGTAAACGCAATATCGATGCATGCATGAATCATAAAATTTGCAAAACCAAGTCTAATACAATCATATACAATGACCTGAAACATAGGGGTAATGCCAGAGCCTCCAGCAATCATTCCAAATGCTCTCACTTGTCCAGGTTGATACCTAAAGCGCCCCTAAAGGAAGAAAGAAAAAGAAAAGAAAAAATCAGAACAGCTCAAGCTTAAAAAATGTCTCCATTTATTTAATGTGGTTTCAGGATTAAAGCACATAAAATCCTCAGCTGAAATGATCAATTAAATTTACTTTGTGGTATGACTTCTCCAAAAGTAAAATTGTCACCACAACACTTGGGCTGTTAATCCAGTGGTACCATTATTCCTCAGGATAATATCTTTCATTATGTGTCCTTAAGAGATAAGCTAATAACATGGCACAAAAGGTTCATACAGACTTTTAAAATGATAAAGGCCCTTTTTGGACAAAGGATTCAGCTTTAGAAAATTTTCTCTTGGCACCTTCAATCCCTTCTTTCCGAGTTAATGAACCCCTTGGACAAGTATTGTAGCTAGCTACCACTTGAAGTTCACCAATTCAACTTTACAATTACATTTAAGGAAAATGAAAATTTCCAAAATCAAGACTAGTTTTCAATTTAAGCCTTGATGAATTGTGAAGCTCAAAATGGTACAAGTTAAAAAGATTTTTAACAGCATGTGCCCATTTCCAAAATCAAGACTAGTTTTCAATATCTAAGCCTTGATGAATTGTGAAGCACAATGGTGCAGCGAAAGGTTGTTTCAGATTGAAACAAATAAATTTCAGAATAAAGAAATTTAAACAAAGCAATATTAGTGATAGGATTGTACCTAATGATTATAAAGCAAAGGCTTTAAATAGAGTTCAACATAATAAGAAAAAGGTAACTAAGAAAGTTAGGAAAACAACTTAGATTGAGAATAGGAAACTAATTATCTTTAGGATAGGTAATCTATTTAGGAAACTAGGAAATTAGAAAACTAAGTCTCAATAAGATAGGAAATCTAGGAAACTAATTCTCAATAGGATTGGAAATCTACTTATAACATAATTAGGAAACTCATGTGCTGCATCAAATCGTCCTCGAGTTTGGCTACTGCAAAGAAAACTCGTCCACTTGAAAGCATTCAAAGATATCAGCAACGTTGAAAGTGTAGGAAATGTGTATCTCAAGTGGAAGCTCAATCTTGTAAGAATTAGAACCAATCTTCTGAAGAACTCTAAAAGGACCAATTTTATTCTTAAGCTTATTGTAAGTGCCCACTGAAAACCAATTCTTAAGCAAGTGTACCATTACCAAATCACCTTCATGAAAGACCTTCCCACGCCGATACTTATCTACGACAAATGTATATTGGTAATTAGCCTCTTCAAGATTCTTTTTGACGTCATTATGAACTTGTCTAATGCGCTCAACAAACTCCTTAGCATCATAATTGTTAGTGGCAGAAGGAGAAAGATGGATCAAATCTATGGTATGCTTTGGGGCACTAGTGTAGACAATTTCAAAAGGTGTCTTTTTGTAAGAGCTATTTGACACACTGTTGAAAGCAAACTCATACTATGGAAGCAAAGCATTCCATTGTTTAGGCTTGTTACTACACACGGTTCGAATCATGTTGCCAAGAGTACGATTGGCTACTTCAGTTTGTCCTTCTGTTTGGAGATGGTTAGTACTGCTATACTTTAAGGAAGTATCAAACAACTTCCATAATGTCCTCTAAAAATGACGGAGGAATTTAACATCTCTATCGGACGTAATTGAACAAGGTACGCTATGTAAGCGAATAATTTTTCAAAAAAATAAATGAGTTACATGAGAAGCGTATGAAGATTTCTTACAAGGACAAAAGTGAAACATTTTAGAAAATTGATCAACGACAACAAAAACTGAATCATCGCCACATTGAGTTCTTGATAAATCAACGACAAAATCTATAGTTAAATCCTGCCAAATTGTCTTAGGAATATGCAAGGGGTGTAAAGGCTAGTATTTTGAGCTTGGCCTTTAGCCTTTAATACTACCAGACATAGTTGAACTTAACGTCCAACATCTCTTTTCAACTAAGGCCAATAAAAATGCTCCTTCACCAAACTTATTATTTTATCACGACCAACATGTCCTCCTAAACCTCTAGCATGTAATTCTCTAATCAAATATTCTCATAAAGAAGATTATGGAATAGAAAGTTGTGTAACTTTAAATAAAAAACCATCATGAATAAGGAAGTCAGTAATAAACTCTCTATTGCTACATTTTTCCCATATATTCCCAAAATTTGCATCATAAGTATCCTTTAAGGAATCAAAACCTACGACCTCTATACAAATTATTGCTAATAGAGAAGCTCGTTGACTTAAAGCATCTGCGACCCTTCTTGATTGACCAGACCAATGTTGGATAACATAATTGAATTTCTTTAAAAAAGTTATCCATCGAGCATGCATTCATTTTGTAGTTTTTTGGGAGTTGATATACTTTAAAGCTTGATAATATGCAAATAGCACAAACTTCCGTTGAATCAAATAATGCTCTCAATGCTTCAAAGCTCAAATAGCAACATAAAATTCGAGCTCATAAGTAGTCCACTTTTGTTGTGGCTCTAAAACCTTCTCACTAAAAAATTCTACTGGACACCCATCTTGGGATAAAACGGCTCCAAATTCCCATAATTGATGCATCACACTCAACTTCAAACATCTTTTCAATACAAGGAAGTGCTAACACAGGAGCAATACACAACTTGTCTTTGATCTTCTCAAAGCTTTCACCCTATAGTGGTCCCCATTGAAATTGGCATTTTTTCAAACAATCAGTAATGGGTACCATTATAGTGCTGAACGTCTATAAAATGTGGCTAAACCATGAAAACTTTGTACTTCACGCACAGTTCTTGAAGTTGGCCATTCTCTAATTGCCTTCACCTTGGTCTCATCAACTTTGCCTTCTCTGCCAACAATAAAGCCAAGAAATACAAGTTGATTGGTCATGAAACTACATTTCTTAATATTAATTTACAGTTTATTAGCACGTAAGGCTGAAAGAACCTTCTTGAGATGTGCTAAATGCTCTTCCTCATTTCGACCGTAAATAAGAATGTCATCAAAGTAAACTACCACAAATTCCAATGAAAGGACGAAGAACCCAGTTCATCAACCGCATAAAAGTACTAGGGGCATTAGACAATCCAAACAACATTACCAACTGTTCATAAAGTCCATCCTTAGTTTTAACGGCTGACTTTCACTCATCTCTAAGCCGAATGCGAAGCTGATGATAACCGCTACGCAAATCAAGCTTAGTAAGCATCATAGCTCCTGCTAAATGGTCAAGCATGTCACTAAGTCGCGGTATAGGAAATCGGTATTTAATTGTAATTTTATTGATAGCACGACTGTGAACACACATTCTCCAACTTCCATCTTTTTTGGGAGTAAGCAAAGCTGGAACTGCACAAGGACTCATGCTTTCTCTAATTAAACCTTTATCAAGCAACTCATTTACTTGTCATTGGAGTTCATATTCGGCTGAACTCATGCAGCAATGTGGCAAATTTGGCAAACTAGCTCCAAGCACCAAATCTATATGATGTTGAATGCCATGCATAGGGGTAACTCCTTGGGCAATTCCTTAGGGGATAAATCGAGAAAATTAGATAACACTTTCTGAACTTGTAAAGGAATCTCACCGAAGTCATCCGACTAGCCCTTAACCACCAAAGCTACAAGCAAACCTGGTTCCTTGATTTCCATGAAGAATGCAGTACCCTTAATATTAGTGAACAATGGCTTATCTTCCATAGTAATGGGATTTGTGTCAAGTGGTAGAGATTGCGACAGCAAAACAATCCTTTTATCAAACCACCAAAAGATTATGTCGAGTGGTAAAGATGGTACAAGTTAAAAAGATTTTTAACAGCATGTGCCCATAATAAAGGAAAGTGTTTTGTTCTATTTATCTCAGTGTCACTTGGGAATATAGTGCATTATCTGACTTGAAACAATTTTACAAAACAACTTTGTAAAAGTATGAGAGAATTTTCAAAGAATGGAGAAATTGCTTCCAAATGGAGGAAATGTTTTTCCATAAGAGACAGTAATCACAATTTGCTACAATTAGTTAACAGGATTATGAAACCCCATAAACACTAGCATACCTATTTGACTAGGCATATCTAATCTGCCACTTTTGGTATCACATAAAAGTTACTAAACTAACAAAGTTCACCATGTGATTTTTTGCTTTCACACCTATACTCAACTTAGTTATCCTGTCACACTGTTATTGTAAATGCAGATAACATAAATTACTGTAAATCAAACAGGATTTGCATCTTGTTTCAAGCAACTAAAGCTGTAGAAATGACAATTATCTTGTTTCCACTGCTCAAGGTTTTCAAAACTTTTCTCTACCAAACCCACCCATCAAAACAAATACCTTACGTGGTGAGATTACACAATGAAACAGCCTGTGCGGAATCTGACTGTGATTCAGATAAGGCCCTATGGGTTACAACTATTCCATTGGCACAAAACCGAAAAGCACAGGTTAGTGCAATTTGGAACAGAAAAAACTAATGCAGCTTTTCTATAACGTTAAGGGAAGGGTTGAATGGCCAAAAGCTGTAAAAAATGCAGAGAAAAAGAGCCCATTTCAAGAAATACAAATACATCCATCAAAATATGAAGATACTTGATAAGCTGATTTTCATATGTGGTTGCAGTGTAAAACCAATCTCGGATTCTGTAATGTACTCACGGATATAGTGTTCCTGGTCATCAGCCTATATTATCAAAATTATGTCATGCTTGCAACCGGTAATGCAAAATATATTGCACAGAATACAGAATATTTTAGTGAAAAAATGCAGCTAAAAAGAACATTTAAAATTGAACAAAATCAGGCAAAAAAGAAAAAAAACATTACCTTGGGCCCTTTAACAGCCAAATAATCTCCAACACGCATTTCACGGAAATGATGAGACATCCGTCCTTGAGGATACATCTAGATGTATGCACAATAAGACAAGAATTAGGTATAACATGGAAATACACTACAAAAGAATCACAAGGATACTTGAATCAAAGTTCACTAACAGGAGATAATCCAACAGTTACCTTTATAACTAACTCAAAATACCCAACATCTGAGTCTAAGGTGGTTGGAGTATATGGTTTAATCACCTCCTCACCTTGACTATCTTTACCTCTGTACATATCAAACAGCATGGAAATGGTATCAAACAATGGCACTAAATTATTGCTTTCCTCCATTTAAAGAGATTGAAAAATGTACCGGCAGCTTATGTGCTGTCCAATGGGCAAACCCAATACAGAAGTAGGTGTTGGAAGTTCAAATTTGAACTTTGCTACATTATGGCTGAGCTGTGTGCGCTTCACAAGCTTAAATTCCTTGAAATTCTCAGGATCTAAGCACACTGTTAAGCAAAGAATATAAAGATCGACATCTTATTCATAAAATCATTATCCACCCCAGATGGGGACAGTCGTAAATCCAAAAAACAAAATTATAATTAACAGAAAGAACAAATCCACGAATTCATGATTGAGAGGTCAAGGATTAAATCCTTTTATTTGGCAAATAAAGTTTTTGGTCGGAATACGAATGAAACTGAAAACAGAGACCCTTTATAACTATCAATGGTCATAAGCACGAAGCACATTTCTACCATAACCTATTACAACTACAATGCGATTATTGTGTACAACTGGACCTTCGGTCGAACTGGGAAATGGGGGTATTACTGAGGGAAGTGCACATTTTGAAAAGATTCAAACTTCGAGTAGAAATTTCACTCAACCCGATTGAGAATAATTCTGAACACATAAGAACACTGCTGATAGATTAGATAAAATAAAATAAAAAAAACATAACACGGATGTAATGCAAGTCTTTTGATCAACCGACATACATACCCCCCACCCCCACGCCGCCCTCCCCCCAAAAAAAAACTATGAGGGCGTCCCGCATAAAAGAAACTGATGAATAGAACTCTCCAAACCTTTTGGTTTCTTGGAACAAAACAAGAAATAGGCAGTAGCACCAACAGCAACAACTGCAACAGCAACACCAAGAATCTGGCCTTCCGGAGATTGTAAGAAATCCATTGCACGAACCAAAAATACCTGTTTTTTACAAGAAAACAGAAAGAAATTTTCAACGACTCTATTCAACAAAAAGCGATGATATTAATGAGTTGTTTAATATACAAATGGATCCTGTAACTAAATACCAAAAAAGAGAATCGGGTAATGTGTTGTAGGAATGAATTGGATTGGACAGTCAAATAAGTGAACTCTAGTTCAGTAGAGGAGACAACAAAACAATACGAAGACTTGGGAAACGAGAAAGGAGCTTGGAAGGGGTAGGTAAGGACTATGACACTTCAAATTGATGGGATCGGTTGCACCAACCCAGGTCCCGTGCCTTCGGCTTCCCTCTAACTCAGCCCCTGGTTTCGCAACGCTTTCCCACGTGCGCCACTATTCCCTTTTCTTTTTTCTGGTTTAACCTTTTCTATTTAGAAGATTGGGCAAATTATTTCTCAAAAAACAAAAAAGATTGGGCAAAATATTCTAAAAGCACTTAAAATTTTTCAAAAATCTACTTTTAACCTCAAACTTTTATCATACAAGTTTAACACTTCACTCTTAAAGCATTTCAAGTATACCCTTTTGTGAAAAAATTTCATTAGTATACTGTTTTTACCCATTAGTGCAAAATTTTTCAAGAACATTTATGTCATTTTCTTTTCTTTGAAAGGCATTAATATATCAAATAGGGAAAATTATTCCAAAAGCATTTAATTTTTTCATAAATTCAGATTTAGCACTCAATTTATTTTCCATCTAGATTTAGCATTCAAAATCCATGTTGATTCCCAATTTAGCCATTCCATCTAAACTTCTGTTAGTTGGGTTATGTTTTCAGTCATGTGCATTTTATGTGGCTATTTTTTTGTTATATTTGTCAACCATCTAGGCTAGCAAAATGAGTGATTTTTATATCTTTCTAAGCACAAAAGAAAAGACTTTATCTTTTGAAGGTTGCCCTTTTGCAAGAACCCATTATCATCATCTTCTATTTTGGCTAGCTCCCAACAGCTCATCACACTTACTGATTGGTGGTGGAAAAGTATAGCATTTGTGTATCAATCTCAACATCAACCATAGAAGTATTGACATAGTAATTTTTTCCTTTTCTTCTCTTCTTCATCCCTAAAAAACCGCTGACCTACCATGGCCACCCTTATTGAAACTTGAATAACCATCAAGATAAAAAATCAAAGGAGAATAGAGCCTATTTATCTTTCATTCCATAGAAGAAAAAAATTTAACACCATGAAAAGTCAAAATTGGGAAGCCATTTAAAGCAGTAGCAAATTTTCTCACCATACTGAATTTTTTCCATAAATCTCAAAAAAAAAAGAAACCCAAAAAAGAATCACTAGATACAATCAAGTTGAGAGCAAAATCGCCAATAAAAGACAATAATAATGCAAAGCAAAGGAGAAGGAACAAAACTAACCAATAATAGCAAAACCCAGAAGAAAAATTGTAGTGTTGCACTCAAATATTGAAAAACCTAAGAGGGGGGTTAATTGGATTTTAACCGATTTTTTTGACTTTAAATCAAACAGTGCTTTCTAAGATAACAAATAACAAACACTTGGTGCTCAAACAGTGTGTGAAATAATGTATTCAAGAAATAGGCAAAGGACACAGAGATTTATAGTGGCTCGATTTATTCAACAAAACCTAATCCACGACCTTAAGTTATCTATTCAAGGATTTCACAAAACATTTCACTAATTTAGTATAAGATATTACAATAGAGGCTCACACAATTCCCTTAGGGTTTTACAACACAAACCTCTTACCCAATCAAGGTTCACTCAACACTATGAGTTTTACAATATAACCTTGATTACACACCTATCTCTAATACAACAATTAATGAAATAGATACTCTTAATACACTCACAATTTTCTATGATTCAAGGCTCACTCTAACCCTTAGAGTTTTAAGCTCAATGCAACCTTGAACAAAACAAACAAGATAAGAAGATGAAGAGTTTGATATAGAAATCACCTTAATGTGAAGATATATCAATATAAAGCATAAATACCTCTTTGAGTAATATTTTCCTCTAAGTTGCTCAAGAACCCCAATGATTTAGTATCAATCCCAACTTGATGAATTTCTCAATGTGAAAGTTATATTTTGGTTTGAAAATGATCTCAAGTTGTTCTATGAAGTGTAAGAATCAGATTTTTACTCAAAAAGTCGTGTCACTAAGTTTTTTAAACAATTGGGTATTTATATGTATGCACCAACGGTCATAAAAATGGCTATTTGAATCCCACTCAGGAGAAGTGCGATCGTCCGCACAATCATCCACAAGTGTTCTAGAGAGCTCTAGACATTCAGTGGACGATACTCTGAGATGTCCGGTCGACCGCACCATCATCCGTAAGTGTTCCAGAGAGCTCTGGACATTCAGTGGACGATACTCTGAAAGGTCTGGTCGATCACATGATCTGTGGTCGACCATACTTCAGTTAGGTTGACCGCACATGCATTGAAACTATGCAAAACAAGATTCCAAACAACTCCAAGAGTTTGTGGAATACATTTTATGAAATTTAAAGTATGTGCATGTAATTTGAAAATCATTTCAAATACTCAACTCATGTTTTATCTAAATGAAATGCATTTTGAAAAACATTTCACTTTAATTGAGCAACCTATAGAACTTATTACTCATAGAGGTAGATCTAGAGATATCTAAGGGTATATAAAATAATACTACACCTCTAGATCATATCTAATCCAAAAACCGCTTATCTTCAACGCTAGATAACATTCGATCTTTCCTGAAGACTTGAAACATTGATCTTACATGGATTAGTCATAAGAATCCTAAAAGACCAACACTTATAAAAATTAAGACATTAGTCCACATCAATGTTTGTCATTAATCAAAATTAAGATATTAAAAGCTTTAAAACTTTCAAATACAATTATATAATTCAACCCATTATGAAAATCAATAATTGGGTTGTGATTGGTCTCAAAAGAAAACAACACATGAGAAAGAAGAAAATGGATTGGTGTGGTGGAGCTCAATCCTTAAAAGATGCTACCTAAATTTAAGTGCCCAAGTCCTAGATCACAAAATTTCTAGTAATGCAAATCTTCCATCAACTATGGAATTGCACAAGGTTCATTCTCTCTAACCAAATCACTTTCATCAGCCTTATGGAGGTTCATGAAGAGTAACAAGGAAGTTGGTGGTGCTGGTGGCATTGATAATAGCGATGACAAAGATGATTAGTCACCATGGCGGCCATTTACATAAGAAAGAAAAAAGATAGAAGGAAAAAATATTGAAAATTATTTATAAAAGTGAAAATGCCCTTGAAAAAAAAACCTAATGAGCAAAAATAGTTACTTAATGGTAGTTTTGGACATAATGGCTAAGTTGAGACGTAACATGAAGTTTAAGTGCTAAACTTGGAAGAAAAGTAATTTTAAGCGTTAAACTTGGATTTCTAAAAAGTTTAAGTGATACTAGGATAGTTTCCCTATCAAATAACAGCCACAATGGAGATATTTCCCAGGAAACAGATACACTTAAGCCCGATACACAAACAAGAACGAAAAGAAAAAAAAAGATGCAACAAGAAAATTCACAAAAAATGACTTATGTACCAACAACTATGATGCCCATATTTTTTATCATGATTAACAATGTCATTCTAAGAGAATATAGATTTCAATAATGTAAACCCTAAACTACAAGAGTTTTGATAATGCATAAATTAAAGTTTCGATAAAACCGTGCAAGTGATCGAATAAGTACCTATACATACTCACATATTAGGTCAATGATTAATGCACATTAGTTTAAGATGTCTTAAACAAGGAAATCAAAATTATGAAAGGGAATTAATATGTATATGCATATATACGTATGCGTATATGTATAGTTATACACTAGGGATAAAGAAGTATAATATTTATGATATATTGTTGTACATGTATTGATTAGGAAAATACATGCATATAAGTAGTATATACAATTATATTTGATATGTACAAATGTACATGTTTAGTGTCTATATATGTTCTATGTATAGAATTTGGTTAATTTTATAGAGGACAAGGGAAGGAGAAAAAAAAAATAGATAAGGGAGGAAAGATGTCTCGGCCATAAGGAAAAAAGAAAGGAGGAAGTTGGACTGAATTTTTAGCCTTGCATGATAATAGATTAGTTAACATTCACCAAATCTCCCAGAGTTCCACTTTCTCAATTACAATTTACTCTTTCCCAAACCAGAATTTTCTTTCTTCCTCTCAAGAATTAACTCACTCTCATCTTCCTTAAACACTCGCATATAGTGTAGTAATTTTGTATAGCTTTTCTAAGCCTTAGGAAGCTTTAACTTGAAGATCAAAGCAATGAGATCAAAGTTGCCCACTTTTGTTTCAAACTTTGGGAGGTTTCTTTCTTCTCAAAGATCAAGTGTAAGGCTTAGGTGTTTGTGGGATAATATTTTTAAGTGTTTTACTTCAAGATTTGTTGAAATGAACTAGAAGAACTTTCATGGAGAGAAAGGTCAAACTTGTACAACGATCCAATTTGTATACACTGTTTTAAGTTTTATGTTAAATCTGTTTTCTTGTCATGTAATAAAGTTCTTGATGGACTAAAAATGATGTTGGAGGGTATATAAGAATGGGTAATATCTTGGAGAACCCATGTGTGGTTATAAGATGGTAAGGACAGACATAAATCACTTTACCATTCAAGAAGGAAATCTCTATTCGAGATATGTTCATCACTTTTGAAAGATCATCTTTTCCATTCCAACATGCTCATTGTAAAAATGGGAGAAAAATATGACCTTGCAGATATTGAAACTAGTGTTAAAAATTGGCATAGCTTGTTTAAAATGGATTTGTGAAATGAGAGAATTACATTTTTACCAAAGCTTGTCTAGGCACAACATAGACATGTTTAGAGACAAAATTAGTATCTACGATTTCAATAAAATTCTGGCCTTTTCCATAATCAAAATATAGTGTCTTGAGGTCATTGCAAAATAAGAAACATACCATTTGAACTTGTGGTTTAGGAGTTTAGGAAAAAACTCTAATGAATGTTAGTACTAAAATTTTCAAAACCATGCCTAACTTTAAAAGAAAATTTAGGGAATTATAAAAGCAACTAAGATATGTAAATTGGTAGTATGATAAAAGATCCGTGGAGACCAATCATTCCTAATTTGTATTAGTACATTATGAGTTTTTTATTTTACAAAATTGGTTGTCTTTCTGAAATTTTTATCCAAGAAGCCTAATTAAGTCCCTAATTAATTTTAAATCAAGAATTAGGGTTAATGAGATAATTAAATATATTTTTAGCTACAAAATACATTTTTTGAAATAATTGGTGCTAGAAATAACATTTAGTAAGTTAACCTTACAATTTTGACCATGAAAGAGAAATATTGTTTACTAAACTAACTGTAATTAATTAAAATAAGTTACTTATATGTAAATATTTTAGTTTTAGACCAATGGCATAAAGATTGCAAGTGCCACTCAAAACTTGAAAAAATGGCATGGCAAGTGTTTCGGGAAAACACGTTTTTACTTGTTTATTTATTGTTTAAAAATGATTATTAGAAATGTTTACTTGCTATAAATATGGTTATTGCTTGAAAAATTATTGTTGTGAATATTTTTCTAAATATGGACTTTGTGAGCATAATGTCTCGTTTTGCATGCCAAATGTTTTGAGTGAAAACATTTTATCATTTAATGCTTTATGTTATTTAATCACTATATTTTGTTTAAAAATCGGTTAATTATGTTATTTAATGGATATATTTCACGTTTCCCTTATATTTCTTTGTTTGTTAGTCTTCCAGTATATTTTAGTTCATTATGAAGATAAAAAGAAGAAGAAGAAATGTTGGAGAAGTAAAAAAAAAATTTCATGTCATCCGATGACATGGCGAAATAAGAAGATGACAAATGGACCAATCAGGATGTGACACATGGCAAAGTTTGGGTAAATTAGGCCACCAACTAAAATTTCAAGACTTTGGGGTGTGAAATGACCATTTTGACTCCATTCTTCTCCATTTCTTTTGCAATTTCTTTCTTTTATTATTGTCTTCATCTTAGTATTTTTTCAAAAATTTTAGAATAATATTTCAAAGTTTTTTGTAATATTTAGTAAAGAAATTATATACGAATAATTTCAATATTTTCGAAGAGTTTATCTTTCAAATGTTTATAATTCCATCTTATATTTATTAAATATGTATTGCCAGTAATTTCCTTTTGTTATCAAGAATATATATTAAGTTATTAATAAATGAGATTATGAGATAATTTTCTTTGTACTTAATTTCTATTTGGATTTATTTAACTGGACTTATGATCGGTTTACCCGCATAGTCTTTATTTATTTTTCTTTATTTGCTTTAAATATTGCAAATTGATGGTCGAGCCACCTAATTAGTTTAGTTTACTTTTATGTCTTTTATTTTTTTTTATTATGGAAGGTCGAACCTTCAAACTAGTTTAATTTCTTTAATTCTTTTTTATGGAAGGTCGAATCTCCATACTTTTAGTTTAATTTATTTAAATGGTTGGTTGAACCGCCTAATTTGTTTAGTTAATATAAATCCAATCTTTCTTTATATATATATATATATATATATACATATATTTATGTATTTATTTAATATACTTACATATATATTAATTGAGTATTTATATAATTCATGTTTTAACCAATATAATTGTGTGAATTAATTGGATTGACAATTTAGTTAATGAATGTGATTATATAGCTAGGATTATTAATCTTGTATTACTGATTCAAGTACCATTTTCTAGTTTAATTGAGTTACAACTCTTGACTTAATTAAATTGTATATAATTAAGCTGATTGTTACATACAATTTAATGTTGGTGATGTCTTATTTGTTTAATGCAATTTGATTGAGCATCCTATACACGCTCGTTGGTAGTGGTGTTTAATTAAATTAGAGATTAATCTGTATGAGCTGATCGGGATTAATCTAATTTGTAAGGATATGAATCAGTCTGAGCTGATTAGATATTGTGAACAAGATAAATAACAATGCTTAAAAAGAATACTTTTGGGGTTTTTGAATTTCGTGAAAAGATTTAAAAAAGATTTATAAAATACAAATAATATAAAAAACATTAGTAAGAAACTAGTATCAAGTTATATTTTTCATGAGATTAATCATATATAAAACATTATTAAGTAGTTGGTTTTAGAATTCTGATCAGCTTAAACAGATTTATATCATTACAAATTAGATTAATCTCAATCAGTTGAGACAAATTAATCTCTAATTTAATTAAACACCACTACCAATTAAATTGCATTTAGTAAATAAGACATTACCAATATTAAATTGTATATAACAATCAAGTTAATTATATACCATTTAAATTATATAATTCCGCTACTAATTTAATTAAGTCAAGAGTTACAACTCAATTAAACTAATATATTCCACTTGAATCATTAATACAAGATTAATAATTCTAACTATATAATCACATTTATTAACTAGATTGTCAATCCAATTAATTTACACAATTATATTAATTAAAATAAGAATTATATAAATACTCAATTTATATGTTCTATGCAAACAGTAATTATCTTAAAATCCCATTAATTAATAAATTTAATACATGTCCTTGCTAACGGTAAATAAACTGTTCACAATACATGACTCAAATGAAGAATTTTAAAAATTGAAATCAAGTATAAGAAGGATAACTTTCCTTGGATTTCTCTCGTAGTAATTCCTCGATACTCTTGAAATCTCATAAAAAAACCTTCCAAAATAAACTCTTAAAATACCTAAGATCTATTACAAAATATTGGTAAGAGAAGTTGGTAGAGTTTTTTTATTGTAGAAGGTTGTACCAATATAGTAAATTTTGTGCCCAATTTATAGAAATTTACAGGGGCAAATTTGGAATAAAAATAAATAAAATATGACAAAAATAAAAGTAGTGGGGGACAAAGTAAGTTTTCTGGAAAGTTGGGGCAAAATGCGTGAAGTGGAGAAAGTTGCATCAGCCATCACATGTTGTCATCTGATTGGTCGCGCTCTTCTTTAGCCGTCGTCCATGCCACGTGTCGCCATTTGATTCGTTCAAAGTTTAACACACGAATCACTATCCGTTTTGCGCGTGCTAGCACGTGTCTTGCCATTATCAAAGGCGAGATGCGTCCTGAAAAACCTAAGAGGGGGGGTGAATTAGGTTTTTATCCGATTTTTCAACCTAATTCAATAAAACACCTCTTTGACAACAAATATCAAACACTTGGTGTGCTAGTTGTGTGAGAAATAATGTGTTCAAGTAAAATGCAGAAATTAGAGCAATGAACACAATGATTTATAATGGTTCGGTTTATCCAACAAAACCTAATCCACTACATTGAGTTACCTACTCAAGGATTTATCAAATCCCTTCACTAATCAATAAATGAGATTACAAAAGAGGCTCACCCAATTCACCTTAGGGTTTTACAAATAACCTCTCAAACCAATCAAGGCTAACTCAACCCTTGAGTTTTACAACACAACCTTGATTATACAATAATCCCACCACTCTCCTTAGTGAATCCTAACACAACAATTCAATTCAAGGTTCACCCAAAGGTTTTACAAACAAACCTTGAATACAAAACAACCTACACAAGGCTCACCCTAACACTTAGGGTTTTATGCTACTTGCAACCTTGATACAATTACAATCAATAATAAAAGATAGAGAGTTTGATAGATATCACCTTAATGTGAAGATATATCAATTTGAATCACAATCACCACTTTGAGTAATGGCTTGTCAAGATTGCTCAAAATACACCTTTGAATGTAAAAACCCTTCTTTAATGATTTTAACAAGATTGATGTTTGAAAGGGTTTTGGAATGTTTCTAAGATGTTATAGGATCAAGATATACAATGTTTTTGCTCAAAAAATCTTCTTGGAAAGAATTCCAAAGGTTTTGGTATTTAAAGGTTTGTTTCCAACGGTCAAAAAAGAAGCTGTTGGAAACCCACTCAGGAAGTGCGGTCGACCGCAAATCAGACTTGGTCGTCCGCACCATCATCCTCAAGTTCACTGGACAACCACCGGATGATGATTTTTCATCCTCCGGTCGACCGGACTTCACCTGCGGTCGACCTCACTTCACCTGCGGTCGACCTCATGGTCGTCCACAAGTTGGCAGATGAACAAATTTGACAGCATATGCATCCACAAGATAAACTAACTTATGGACGATACCTGGACCACTTTAGGTCGACTGAAACATGTTTATTTGTGTATTAACAATACTCTAACACACAAATGATGATTTCAATCAACCATATAAGTTATGGTATCAATCCAACAAGAGTTTATGAACCATTTAAGTTTTGAAATCAAGATGCATGGTTTTCGAAATACCAAAACATATTTTAACATAAAAAACATTTTGAAATAACGTTTTAAGTTCATAGAGCAACCTTTAGAAACCATTACTCAATTAGAGGTAGAACTAGAGATATCAAAATATATAACTCTAAGACTATACCTCTAGTTCCTATCTAATCCATAAAAGCTTGTCTTCAAATCTTGATAGTCTTGACTTGTATACTTCCTTGAAGACTTGAAATCCTGTTCTTGCATGGATTAAATCATGAATCCAAAAACTCTATCACTTGTACAAATAAGACATTAGTCCTCATCAATGTTGTCATTAATCAAAATTAAGACATTAAAAGCTTTAGGGCTTTCACGTCCAGATTCAGCCACGTAGCCATCCTCTAAGCGTGACACGTGTCCTTGCCATTTGATTTTTGTATATGTGAAAGCCGAGTTCCACGTGTCGTTGTTTAATTCGCTCCCTAAATAATCATAAAATAACATAATTTAAATGAAATTAAACACAAATAACATCATAAAAATACAACTATTTTTTTGTTTAATCAAGATTCAACTTATAAACTAAAATCTTTTAGATTTATATATTTAATAATTAATCTTAAACTAGAATAATATAATATTTGATTAGTTAATGCTAAATTGATCTTGAGTATTTGAACAATTCCATAAATTCATTCTATCAATTGTATGTTTTTAATTAAGACTAGCCATTTTAATTTATTTACATGGTTGATTAAATAGGAATTGAGAACTTGATATTTGATTTTCCATTGTAGTATCATTAATTAATTGACGAGCGTGTCGTTGCGCTATCAAATTAAATTCCAAACGGAAACCAACTTATGTAGTTAGGGAAAGTAAGGGGTCGAACCCACAGAAACTTGTAAAATCTCAGAATAAGTAAATTGATCAAGATTAGGGGGGAAAAGATTCAGTTTTTATATAAAGAATAAAACTTTAAATAAAATAACTCACAAATTAATTAAAAATAAATGGATAGAAGAACGTTAGTAAGGAATTTGTATTTCAGTTTATTCATTCAGAATTAATCATTGATAATAACCTATTTGAGTAATGACTTAGAATTCCGCGTAACGCTGCAAATTCCGATTCCTGTAAAAGTCAGGTTAATTTTCGAGAAGCACGGAAAAATTTACTTAAACCTAATTAAACTAAATTACCGAATCGCTCGCATAAAAATAGTCAACTAAGTTATTAAGCTTGAGGACAACATCAACACAATTACATAAAATTAATGACAGATTAAAATTATGCAATTCATTTCAAACAATTCTCTATCAATTAATCAAACACCGATTTAAATTAATCAATAGTTACTACTTTTGGTTATCGAAAACTGATTATGCATAACTCTAGTTAATCAACTATGTAAAACAATTAAGATGACCAATAATAATTGAGATAACACAATTGATAAGATAAAACCAAGAATTGTTCAAATATCCAAATAAAAATAATGATCACTTGAAAAGATCAATTTTTAATAAGAAAACAAAAATCTCATATTCTTGAATAAAGTAAACCTAATACATGTCCTTGCCAATTAAAAACGTTTACTCACAATCCATAAAAGAAAATATTATAAAGATTAAGGGAAAGAGAGAAACTCATTAGACGGAAATCTAATTTCTGAGAAGCTCCAACATTTGATCTTCTATAATTCTTGAGAACAAGATTTCTAAGGTGCCTGACACCTTAAACCCAACTATTAAGTCGTATATATAGCTAGAAAAGGTCCTAGGGTTAATTACACAAGAGTCCTAAATAGAAACTACTTAGAAATAATTTAAAAACTTCAATTCATAGAGTGGACGCCCGAGAAAACAAAGTGGACGCCTAAGAGTCATTGACGCGTCCACTTGGTCGCGTGATGCTGTTAAACTTCTAAGGGTGGACGCGTGAGGTCTAATGAACGCATCTACTTCCTAGCCTTGCGTGTCCACTTCTTCTTTCTTCCAAGAAATCATCTTCAAGCTTCCAACCTTTTTCCAATTCCGTCTAAACATCTTTTAAACATAAAAGACCTGAAAACAAAAGTATAAGTGCAAAAAATCATTTAAAAGTTCAAAACACATAATTAGCTAAATTTAAATTCAATAAACAACATAATAAACACTAGAAACCAAGCTAATTTTGGTTCAATCAAATTCCCCCACACTACACCTTTGCTTGCCCTCAAGCAAACTTATAAATCAAAGAAAAATAGAATAATAACTAAATGCCTCAGGAAGAAAGTAATCAATATCAAGAACTTCGATACATTTGCACCAAATTCTCTTCAATAACTGATACGATCCTTGCTTATCTATCAAACAAGACCCGTAACAAACTCTTGATACTATTACCAAAGATCACGAATTAGGAGCCTTTAGTTATCAAACAACTAAGAACCCTAATTATAAGTGGCGAAATTCTTAGAGAATTTCAAAGCAAAGCTCTCACAAGAACTTTTAAGAGAAAACTCAAAATTGTATTCAATCATTATCATCTGATTTGTTCCAATTACATATATAGAAGAAAGAGTTCAAATCCTTGTTTGATTAGGAACTCTACTTATTTAAAAAGGAAACCAAATCTACTAAGATATCAAATCTACCCAGATTTCCTTATTCAAAAGGAAAACAAATAAAACAATAAATCTAATAGGTACCAAATCTGCCAAGATTTCCAAATTCTTATAGAAAACAAATAAACCCAAAAATCCTTATGGGCTGGACGAAATTCTTAAGTTTGGTGGGCTTGTAATTGGACTTTCTTCTCTTTTGTATCAAATCTAATTAAATTCACAAGTCTTGGACAGCCCATGCAATTTCCCTCTTGAGCAGATTGATCCAAATAACACAAATAAGCCCATTGAGTGCATCTTTCATCTGTTTAGCTCTAGCTCTTGTAATTGGACCTCCATCATAGCTCAAAGGATCCAGCTTCTTCTTATTTGTGCTTGAACTCGAATTTCCATTAATGACATCTCCATGCTCCGCATCACTCCCCCCTTTCTTTCCTCAAAGGATTCGCCCCTCGAATCATCACCTGCATAATCGAAAGGAAGTAAATCAGAAACATTAAAAGTAGCACTAACATATACTCACCAGGAAGAGCTAATTTGTAAGCATTGTCATTGATCCTTGCAACACTTGAAAGGACCATCTCCTCTTGATTGAAGCTTTGAATGCCTTTGCTTAGGAAACCTTTCCTTGCGTAAATGCAACCATACCCAATCACCAGGCTCAAATATCACTTTCTTTCTTCCATGATTTCTGAGTCATCACTTTGCTAATTTCTTTTCTCTCAATATTTTGCTTGACTGTTTCATGAATTTTTCTCACATATTCTGCCTTTTTAACTCCATCAAAATTAACTTGTTCATCCAAAGGTAAAGGAGATAATCTAATGGTGTTAAAGGATTAAAACCATAAACAATCTCAAAAGGTGAATAATGAGTAGAGGAATGCACACTCCTATTATATGCAAACTCTACATGAGGTAAACATCATCCCATGATTCAGATTCTTTAATGATGCTCTCAATAATTGTCCCAAAGTTTCTATTCAATACCATCAGTTATCCATCAGTTTGTGGATGACAAGTAGTACTAAATAGCAATTTAGTTCCCAATTTTGCCCACAAAGTTTTCAAAGTAAGATAAAAATTTAAGCATCTCTATCACTCACAATGGACTTAAGCATACCATGCAAAGAACTATTTCTTTAAAACAACAATTCAGCAACATGTGAAGCAACATCAGTTTTATGACATGGAATGAAGTGTGCCATTTTAGAAAACCTATCAACTACCACATATATACTATAAACCATCCACGTCTAGTTCTAGGTAAACCAAGAACAAATCCATAGAAACATCTATCCAAGGTGCATGTGACACAGGTAATGGTGTGTATAAACCATGTGGATGCACTTTAGACTTAGCTTGTAAACATGTAATGCAATTAGCACAATACTTAGAAACATCTGATCGCATATGAGGCCAAAAGAAGTGCTCCTGCAAAACATCTAAAGTCTTGGATATGCCAAAGTGTCCCATTAAAACCCCCTTCATGTGCTTCACGAATCAAAAGTAATCGCATAGAACACTTAGGAACGCGCAAGTTGTCTCATGCGAAATAGATACCATTATGCCTATAGAACTTATCAAACCAGCATTCCTCTCTCGCATGCCTTATAAACATTACTAAAATCACTATCTTTCTCATACAATTCTTTAATATGCTCAAAGCCTAGCAATTTAGCATCTAAAGTGGTAATAAGTGCATGCCTTCGACTCAAGCATCAGCAACAACATTTTCTTTCCCTTCTTGTACTTGATGATGTATGGAAACGATTCAATGATTCACTCTTCACTCCATTAGCATGTCGTTTATTCAACTTATTTTGTCCCTTCAAATACTTCAAGCTCTCATGATCAGTATGGATAACAAATTCCTTAGGAAGAAGATAGTGCTGCCATGTGTCCAATGCTCTTACTAAAGCATACATCTCTTGTCATAAGTTGGATATTTCAATGCAGGCGCCATTCAGCTTTTCACTAAAATAAGCGATTGGCTTTCCTCCTTGCTGCCAAGAAACACCAATACCAACTCCCGAAGCATCACATTCAATTTCAAAAGCGTTATCAAAGTTAGGTAAAGCAATAATAGGAGCAGAAGTTAATTTTGCCTTTAACATGTTAAATGCTCTTTCTTGTTCATCCCCCATTTTAATTCGACATTTTTTTTATAACTTCAGTTAAAGGGGCAGCAATGCTCGAAAAATCCTTACAAATCGTCTATAAAAACTTGCTAAACCATGAAAACTTCTAACTTCCCCCACATTCTTAGGTGTTGGCCAGGTTTCAAATAGCTTTAAACCTTTTCATTATCTACTTCAATTCCATGCTGACTAACACATATCCTAAAAATATAACTTTAGGCACACAAAATGAACATTTAGCAAGCTTAGCATACAATTTTGTTCTCGCAAAGCACAAAAAAATAGCTTTAACATGCACAATATGCTCATCAAGTGACTTGCTATACACAAGTATCATCAAAGTAGACAACAACAAATTTCCCAATAAAACTACTACGTAAACATGGTTCATTAATCTCATGAAAGTACTAGGTGCATTAGTTAATCCAAAAGGCATAACTAACCATTCATATAAACCATATTTTTGTCTAAAGCAGTTTTCCATTCATCTCCCAATCTCATACGAATTTGATGATAACCAGCCATTAAATCAATCTTAGAGAATATGCAGGCACCATGTAATTCATCTAACATATCATCTAAACGATGAATAGGGTGGCGATACTTTACCGTAATTTTGTTAATTGCTCGACAATCACAACATTCGCCAGAACCATCTTTTTAGGCATCAACAACACGGGTACTGCACATGGACTCATACTTTCTTTGATCAAACCCTTAGACAACAATTCATCCACTTGCCTTCGTAACTCCTTGGTTTCTTCAGTTGCTTCTATAAGCTGGTCGGTTTGGAATTTGTGCTCCAGCAATGAAGTCAATTTGGTGTTCAATCCCTCTAATGGTGGCAAGCCTTCTGGCATAGTTTCAGGAAACAATTCTTCAAATTCCTGCAACAAAGTTTGAAAAGAACTAGGAAGAGAAGAGAGATCTGGTTAGAAGAAATAGTTAAATTCGCTCCTTTGAATACCAAAAGAAGCATAGATTGCCTAGATAGATAGGCCTTTCGGACCTCACCCTCTCTTGCATAGAAACTGCCTTTTACCTCTTGTTTAGCCACTCTTTGCACACTATTCTCTCCTTTTGCATGTGCCCTCTCAAGATTCTTTTCCTCATGGCACATCCCCTCTGTTTCCTTCCTCTCCTTTTTCCTCTCTTTTCTCACGCCTCTCATGGCTTTTCTCACACAGCTCTCCTTTTGCTCGTGCATCTTTTTTTTTTTTGTGCACTCTCACATTCACTCAATATTTTCTGATCTTCAAACACCTCTTTAGGTGACATGGGCAGCAACTTAATAGGTCGTCCATCCATCACAAAAGAATATCGATTAGTGAAGCCATCATGCATAACTCGCCTATCATACTCATCCGCTTTGGATTGGATGCTTAGTGCTCGTCTTGTGACCAAGCTGAAAACTGATCCTTGAGGGGTTTTTTTCTCCATCATCTGCTTCCTCTGAATCTTCTGCTAATAGTGGCATGTCACTGTAGTCAAAATATCTCCCTCATCTTCACTCACCACTTCTCCATTTCGTATAACCATCACCTTTGCAGTAGGACATTGGGCTTGCCTATGTCCATATCCCAAGCATCTAAAGCACTTCAGATCTCTCAAAGAACCCTTATTTTATCATCCTTAGGTTGTATTTTTTGTTGTAGAAACATCTTTACTTTTGTTTGCTTCAAATCTGTCCTTGCTTGAATTTGAATCTCCACCTTTGTTGCCCTTCCAATTCGACTTCCATGAAGAAGTAGAAGTCAAACCAGATTTGTTCCTCATCTTTAATTGCTTCTCAACCTTAACCTTATTGCCATGTGTACCATATCCTCAAAATCAACATAATGATGCAATTCACCAGGTTAGCAATGTCACGATTTAAACCAGAAAGAAATCGTGCCATAGTAGCCTCCTTGTCCTCCTCAACATTGGCTCGAATCATGGCCATCTCCATCTCTTGATGATACTCTTCAACGCTCTTTGATCCTTGGTTCAATCTCTGTAAAAGATTGTACAACTCTCTATAATAATGTTGTGGTACAAATCTCCTCCTCATAATTGTTTTCATCTCAAACCATGAAGAGATTGAACCTTCTCCACTCCTACGCCTAGAAGTTGAGAGCTGATCCCACCACACACTTGCATAATCAGTAAAACCTACAACAACCAATTTTACCTTCTTCTCTTCGGTGTAGTTTGACATCAAACACACGTTCGACCTTCTTTTCCCCATCTAAATATGCTTCTGGATTGCTCTTGCCTGCCTGGAAAGATGGAATCGTCATCTTGATTGACCCAAGTTCCCATCTTTAGATTTTCTTTGTTGAAACGTGTAGAATCTGCGTCAAATTCATCTTCTAATTCATCCATGAGATTTCGTTTTGTTCCTCCAGATTGAGCACGACTTGAAGTGCCTTGCTCAATTCTCCCCAATCTTTCTTTTCAATTCTGGTTGTCACTAGCAAGATCTTCTTGTTGTGACAACATCTTTTGCATCATTCCTTGTATTGCCTCTAGGCAAGTCTATCTTTTGATCCATTCCTTGTATTGGACTGGTAATGCAAAGAGCTTTTCTAGCGAACGAAAATTATCCTGCATCTAGAAATGCAACAGTCCGAAAGACATAAGTGGCATAAGACACAAACTTGTGAAACATTGTATGAATATTGGGAAAGATTTAAAAGATTATGTGCTAGTTTTCTGATACGATCCTTGCTTATCTATCAAACAAGACCCGTAAAACTCTTGATACTATTACCAAAGATCACGAATTAGGAGCCTTTAGTTATCAAACAACTAAGAACCCTAATTATAAGTGGCGAAATTCTTAGAGAATTCAAAGCAAGCTCTCACAAGAACTTTTAAGAGAAAACTCAAATTGTATTCAATCATTATCATCTGATTTGTTCCAATTACATATATAGAAGAAAGTTCAAATTGTTTTGATTAGGAACTCTACTTATTTAAAAAGGAAACCAAATCTACTAAGATATCAATCTCTACCCAGATTTCCTTATTCAAAAAGGAAAACAATAAAACAATAAATCTAATAGGTACCAAATCTGCCAAGATTTCAAATTCTTATAGAACACAATAACCCAAAAATCCTTATGGGCTGGACGAAATTCTTAAGTTGTGGGCTTGTAATTGGACTTTCTTCTCTTTTGTATCAAATCAATTAAATTCACAAGTCTTGGACAGCCCATGCAATTTCCCTCTTGAGCAGATTGATCCAAATAACACAAAATAAGCCCATTGAGTGGCATCTTTCATCTGTTAGCTCTAGCTCTTGTAATTGGACCTCCATCATAGCTCAAAGGATCCAGCTTCTTCTTATTTGTGCTTGAACTCGAATTTCCATTAATGACATCTCCATGCTCCGCATCAACTATATGAAGACAATAATAAAAGAAATAAATTGCAAAGAAATGGAAAAGATTGGAGCTAAATTGGTGTCTAATCATAAAAATAAGCTTCCTATTTATAGCCGAAAAATCAAGGGCAAAAATGGTCATTTTGTACCCCAAAGTCTTGAAAATTTAGTTGTGGCCTAATTTCCCAACTTCACCACATGTCGCGTTCTCATTGTCCAAATTGCGGCTTCTAAAAGCGTCACTTGTCATCTTCTGATTGCACAACGTGGCATCTGCATCTTCTCATGCGCTACGTCATCGGTGATATAGATTTTTTTTTTAAAACTTCTCCAACATTTCTTCTTCTTTTTTTATTTTTTATCTCCATAATAAACTAAAATACACTACACGGAAAAACTTACAAACAAAGAAATAGAAGGGAAACGTAAAAACAGTTAATTTTATGAGTACATCAAGATTAAAGCTCAAAAATAGGATCATGGGTATAAATTAGAAATGGTAGCTCAAGAAAGGCTCCAACTTCCAAAGAAGGTCTTATGTCATCCCTAAGTCAACCAAATTCAATCATATGTCGCCTCAAGAAGTGTGAGAAAACAAGTTCTAGAATGTCTAAATTGACCATGAATGTATTTAAGTCAAAAGTAAACTCAATCTCATTCAAACTTGTCAAGAGTGTTTTAAAAATCAAGTATTTAAGTCAAAAGTAAACTCAATCTCATTCAAACTTGTCAAAAGTGTTTTAAAAAATTAAATTTTTTTACTAAAAATAAGTCATGTCAATTCAAATTAACTACTACAAATCATCAAATAAAGGACAATTTTGACTTTTCCAAAAAAAAACTCGTAGAGTGAGTGTCAAGATGTCTCATACTAAATAGAATTTAAAAGTAAAAACAATATGAAACTCTATCAATTAACACGAATTTGTATAAGTTTCATCATATGCATAAACAACCACACAAACATACATAAAACAATTTTTTTTTTTTTCAAACCATAAACAAAAACTTTTTTTTCAACCATAAACAACAATAAATGAACATAGAAAAATACAAACATTAAAACAAGACTCCCCCCACACTGGAATGAGTCTTGTCCTCAATGTCATAACATAATAAAAGACAAGAAAACAACAAACACAAAACAAACAATTCCAATAACAAGTAAAAAAAAGAAAATATATCACCCGAGGGAAGATGGAGAAAGGGAAGTTTGAAGCGCCAAGACTTGTCTCAATAGCCACAAGTCTCCCTTCATGTGGCATTTAACTGTGTTCCTGACGCATTTGGTTCTCAAGAAACTTGGACTGATTCGTATGCATTTGATTCAATTATCCGAGAATCAAATCCTCACGAGAAATAGATGGACCAGCAGAAGATATAGGCACATCAGGAATCTCGGCTCCATTCCTTATCATCATCGAAATCCTCCTTAGAAGAAGGCTCAGACACCAGCCTCTTAGAACTGGAACTCTTTGGTGGAATATCCCACAGAGATATTCGTAACCAAAGATCGTAAAAGGTCCAAGAGACACCCGGGAAGATGAGATGCCGCTCCCGACGAACTGTGTCAGCAATAGGTATCTTGAGATGCTCAAAATAACAAGAAAGAAGCAAAACATATGGAAAAGTTTTCTTTTGAGATTTTTGTTTAACAACTTCTCGCATATTAGCAATAATTAAACGAGCCAAAGGAATATCAGATATCGTATCACCTAAGCCATTAGTTAAACGATAAAGAAAATAAAGATCTAAATAGCACATTTCATTATGAGATGGTGACTTAGGTAAAACATTATGACCAAGATTATGCACAATGAGGCGTGGAAAAGTCTGAGATCTTTAGCCATGAGCTTATACTTTTCATGCACTCTTCCAGTTTTTCTTGGTACAAGCCAAAACCAGAACAACCATCCTTAAAATTATAAGTCTCATAAGTAATAACTTTTTGCTAATGAAATTCAGGAAGAGAACTTTCGTTAGGAGAATTCAAAAAATTCGACAACGAAGCACATTAATATCAACTAAATGACCCTGACGAAAGAGATAATCCTGTTATGATCATCACTATGCTTTTTATCTATATTAGCATAAAAACTCACAAATAAGCTGAGGATAATAATCCTGGCCCAAATCAAGAATACCTTCCCAACCAAAGTTCAGAAAGTGTCCTGAATATGGAAAACAGATTCAGCATCAGGGGACAGGGGATGCTCAATTAACAAAGTGTGTAGCCTTGTGGGAGTCATACCAATTAGAATTATCTAGACTAGTAAAACGAGATTGATCAATTGATATTTAGAAGTTCTCCCACTTTTGACACCAAGATTTTTAGTTCTAGGCATAATGTAAACAAGAAATCCCACAATGCAATGACAAGAAACAAAGCCCCAAACAAAATTCAAACAATTCTAACACAAACTTTTCAACTTCTGAAAAAGTTAAGAAAAAACTCTCCTTTTTAAAGTTGCGAATTTTGCACCACCAAGGTATACCAAGTAGGCCACCAAACAACACACCTGGAATGAAATCTACTAGCTTGATCGTGGGGGAGAAAAAGGTGTGCACAGAGAAACGAACACGGAAAAGGCGTGCATCCAAATGGAGAAAAAGAGGCACGACAGGAAGAAAAAGAAAAGAAAGACAAGAAAAAGAAAAGGGAAAGGAAAAGGTGATTATTGGATTTTACTTAATCAAACGAAGTAGTTTCATAAGTTTTGGCTTTTGTTTTGCATTTTTTTTGGAGAGTGGCCGTGTGTTTCTACGGAACACCCACTTGGATGCGTGAAGAGAAGATTGACGCATCCACTTGGAAGCGTGAATTGAACTAGGACACGTCCACACCCATATTTTTCACAGAAGTGGCCGTGTGAAGAAAAAATCGCTCGTCCACTCTC
The DNA here is from genome assembly GCA_019593545.1 of Apocynum venetum. NCBI lineage: Eukaryota > Viridiplantae > Streptophyta > Magnoliopsida > Gentianales > Apocynaceae > Apocynum > Apocynum venetum. Next base: position 28 of record SRSM01000034.1, on the reverse strand, counting down.
AGTAGTTTCTGCAATATGTTATTTTTTT
>SRSM01000033.1:0-46154 GCA_019593545.1 Apocynum venetum | reverse complement strand
TTAATGCTCTCACAAAGCTTGTCTTTGATCTTTCTCAAAGCTTCACTAAAAAATTCACTATAGTGGTCCCCATGGAAATTGGCATTTTTCAAACATCAGGAATGGGTAACATTATAGTGCTGAAGTCATAAAATGTGGGCTAACCATGAAAAAAACTTTGTACTTCACGCACAGTTCTTGAAGTTGGCCATTCTCTAATTGCCTTCACCTTGGTCTCATCAACTTTGCCTTCTCTGCCAACAATAAAGCCAAGAAATACAAGTTGATTGGTCATGAAACTACATTTCTTAATATTAATTTACAGTTATTAGCACGTAAGGCTGAAAGAACCTTCTTGAGATGTGCTAAATGCTCTTCCTCATTTCGACGTAAATAAGAATGTCATCAAAGTAAACTACCACAAATTCCAATGAAAGGACGAAGAACCCAGTTCATCAACCGCATAAAGTAGTACTAGGGGCATTAGACAATCCAAACAACATTACCAACTGTTCATAAAGTCCATCCTTAGTTTTAACGGCTGACTTTCACTCATCTCTAAGCCGAATGCGAAGCTGATGATAACCGCTACGCAAATCAAGCTTAGTAAGCATCATAGCTCCTGCTAAATGGTCAAGCATGTCACTAAGTCGCGGTATAGGAAATCGGTATTAATTGTAATTTTATTGATAGCACGACTGTGAACACACATTCTCCAACTTCCATCTTTTGGGAGTAAGCAAAGCTGGAACTGCACAAGGACTCATGCTTTCTCTAATTAAACCTTTATCAAGCAACTCATTTACTTGTCATTGGAGTTCATATTCGGCTGAACTCATGCAGCAATGTGGCAAATTTGGCAAACTAGCTCCAAGCACCAAATCTATATGATGTTGAAGCCATGCATAGGGGTAACTCCTTGGGCAATTCCTTTAGGGGATAAATCGAGAAAATTAGATAACACTTTCTGAACTTGTAAAGGAATCTCACCGAAGTCATCCGACTAGCCTTAACCACCAAAGCTACAAGCAAACCTGGTTCCTTGATTTCCATGAAGAATGAAGTACCCTTAATATTAGTGAACAATGGCTTATCTTCCATAGTAATGGGATTTGTGTCAAGTGGTAGAGATTGCGACAGCAAAAAATCCTTTATCAAACCACCAAAAAGATTATGTCGAGTGGTAAAGATGGTACAAGTTAAAAGATTTTTAACAGCATGTGCCCATAATAAAGGAAAGTGTTTTGTTCTATTTATCTCAGTGTCACTTGGGAATATAGTGCATTATCTGACTTGAAACAATTTTACAAAACAACTTTGTAAAAGTATGAGAGAATTTTCAAAGAATGGAGAAATTGCTTCCAAATGGAGGAAATGTTTTTCCATAAGAGACAGTAATCACAATTTGCTACAATTAGTTAACAGGATTATGAAACCCCATAAACACTAGCATACCTATTTGACTAGGCATATCTAATCTGCCACTTTTGGTATCACATAAAAGTTACTAAACTAACAAAGTTCACCATGTGATTTTTGCTTTCACACCTATACTCAACTTAGTTATCCTGTCACACTGTTATTGTAAATGCAGATAACATAAATTACTGTAAATCAAACAGGATTTGCATCTTGTTTCAAGCAACTAAAGCTGTAGAAATGACAATTATCTTGTTTCCACTGCTCAAGGTTTTCAAAACTTTTCTCTACCAAACCCACCCATCAAAACAAATACCTTACGTGGTGAGATTACACAATGAAACAGCCTGTGCGGAATCTGACTGTGATTCAGATAAGGCCCTATGGGTTACAACTATTCCATTGGCACAAAACCGAAAAGCACAGGTTAGTGCAATTTGGAACAGAAAAAACTAATGCAGCTTTTCTATAACGTTAAGGGAAGGGTTGAATGGCCAAAAGCTGTAAAAAATGCAGAGAAAAAGAGCCCATTTCAAGAAATACAAATACATCCATCAAAATATGAAGATACTTGATAAGCTGATTTTCATATGTGGTTGCAGTGTAAAACCAATCTCGGATTCTGTAATGTACTCACGGATATAGTGTTCCTGGTCATCAGCCTATATTATCAAAATTATGTCATGCTTGCAACCGGTAATGCAAAATATATTGCACAGAATACAGAATATTTTAGTGAAAAAATGCAGCTAAAAGAACATTTAAAATTGAACAAAATCAGGCAAAAAAGAAAAAAAAACATTACCTTGGGCCCTTTAACAGCCAAATAATCTCCAACACGCATTTCACGGAAATGATGAGACATCCGTCCTTGAGGATACATCTAGATGTATGCACAATAAGACAAGAATTAGGTATACATGGAAATACACTACAAAGCAAATCACAAGGATACTTGAATCAAAGTTCACTAACAGGAGATAATCCAACAGTTACCTTTATAACTAACTCAAAATACCCAACATCTGAGTCTAAGGTGGTTGGAGTATATGGTTTTAATCACCTCCTCACCTGACTATCTTTACCTCTGTACATATCAAACAGCATGGAAATGGTCTATCAAACAATGGCACTAAATTATGCTTTCCTCCATTTTAAAGAGATTGAAAAATGTACCGGCCAGCTTATGTGCTGTCCAATGGACAAACCCAATACAGAAGTAGGTGTGGAAGTTCAAATTGAACTTGCTTCACATTATGCTGAGCTGTGTGCGCTTCACAAGCTTAAATTCCTTGAAATTCTCAGGATCTAAGCACACTGTTAAGCAAAGAATATAAAGATCGACATCTTATTCATAAAATCATTATCCACCCAGATGGGGACAGTCGTATAATCCAAAAAACAAAATTATAATTAACAGAAAGAACAAATCCACGAATTCATGATTGAGAGGTCAAGGATTAAATCCTTTTATTTGGCAAATAAAGTTTTGGTCGGAATACGAATGAAACTGAAACAGAGACCCTTTATAACTATCAATGGTCATAAGCACGAAGCACATTTCTACCATAACCTATTACAACTACAATGCGATTATGTGTACAACTGGACCTTCGGTCGAACTGGGAAATGGGGTATTACTGAGGAAGTGCACATTTTGAAAAGATTCAAACTTCGAGTAGAATTTCACTCAACCCGATTTGAGAATAATTTGAACACATAAGAACACTGCTGATAGATTAGATAAAATAAAATAAAAAAAACATAACACGGATTGTAATGCAAGTCTTTTGATCAACCGACATACATACCCCACCCCCACGCGCCCTCCCCCCAAAAAAAAACTATGAGGGCGTCCCGCATAAAAGAAACTGATGAATAGAACTCTCCAAACCTTTTGGTCTTGGAACAAAACAAGAAATAGGCAGTAGCACCAACAGCAACAACTGCAACAGCAACACCAAGAATCTGGCCTTCCGGAGATTGTAAGAAATCCATTGCACGAACCAAAAAATACTGTTTTTTACAAGAAACAGAAAGAATTTTCAACGACTATTCAAACAAAAGCGATGATATTAATGAGTTGTTTAATATAAAAATGGATCCTGTAATAAATACCAAAAAAGAGAATCGGGTAATGTGTTGTAGGAATGAATTGGATTGGACAGTCAATAAGTGAACTCTAGTTCAGTAGAGGAGACAACAAAACAATACGAAGACTGGGAAACGAGAAAGGAGCTTGGAAGGGGTAGGTAAGGACTATGACACTTCAAATTGATGGGATCGGTTGCACCAACCCAGGTCCCGTGCCTTCGGCTTCCCTCTAACTCAGCCCCTGGTTTCGCAACGCTTTCCCACGTGCGCCACTATTCCCTTTTCTTTTTTCTGGTTTACCTTTTCTATTTAGAAGATTGGGCAAATTATTTCTCAAAAAACAAAAAAGATTGGGCAAAATATTCTAAAAGCACTTAAAATTTTTCAAAAATCTACTTTTAACCTCAAACTTTTATCATACAAGTTTAACACTTCACTCTTAAAGCATTTCAAGTATACCCTTTTGTGAAAAAATTTCATTAGTATACTGTTTTTACCCATTAGTGCAAAATTTTTCAAGAACATTTATGTCATTTTCTTTTCTTTGAAAGGCATTAATATATCAAATAGGGAAAATTATTCCAAAAGCATTTAATTTTTTCATAAATTCAGATTTAGCACTCAATTTATTTTCCATCTAGATTTAGCATTCAAAATCCATGTTGATTCCCAATTTAGCCATTCCATCTAAACTTCTGTTAGTTGGGTTATGTTTTCAGTCATGTGCATTTATGTGGCTATTTTTTTGTATATTTGTCAACCATCTAGGCTAGCAAAATGAGTGATTTTTATATCTTTCTAAGCACAAAAGAAAAGACTTTATCTTTGAAGGTTGCCCTTTTGCAAGAACCCATTATCATCATCTTCTATTTTGGCTAGCTCCCAACAGCTCATCACACTTACTGATTGGTGGTGGAAAAGTATAGCATTTGTGTATCAATCTCAACATCAACCATAGAAGTATTGACATAGTAATTTTTTCCTTTTCTTCTCTTCTTCATCCCTAAAAAACCGCTGACCTACCATGGCCACCCTTATTGAAACTTGAATAACCATCAAGATAAAAAATCAAAGGAGAATAGAGCCTATTTATCTTTCATTCCATAGAAGAAAAAAATTTAACACCATGAAAAGTCAAAATTGGGAAGCCATTTAAAGCAGTAGCAAATTTTTCTCACCATACTGAATTTTTCCATAAATCTCAAAAAAAAAAGAAACCCAAAAAAGAATCACTAGATACAATCAAGTTGAGAGCAAAATCGCCAATAAAAGACAATAATAATGCAAAGCAAAGGAGAAGGAACAAAACTAACCAATAATAGCAAAACCCAGAAGAAAAATTGTAGTGTTGCACTCAAATATTGAAAAAACCTAAGAGGGGGGTTAATTGGATTTTAACCGATTTTTTTGACTTTAAATCAAACAGTGCTTTCTAAGATAACAAATAACAAACACTTGGTGCTCAAACAGTGTGTGAAATAATGTATTCAAGAAATAGGCAAAGGACACAGAGATTTATAGTGGCTCGATTTATTCAACAAAACCTAATCCACGACCTTAAGTTATCTATTCAAGGATTTCACAAAAACATTTCACTAATTTAGTATAAGATATTACAATAGAGGCTCACACAATTCCCTTAGGGTTTTACAACACAAACCTCTTACCCAATCAAGGTTCACTCAACACTATGAGTTTTACAATATAACCTTGATTACACACCTATCTCTAATACAACAATTAATGAAATAGATACTCTTAATACACTCACAATTTTCTATGATTCAAGGCTCACTCTAACCCTTAGAGTTTAAGCTCAATGCAACCTTGAAAAAACAAACAAGATAAGAAGATGAAGAGTTTGATATAAAAATCACCTTAATGTGAAGATATATCAATATAAAGCATAAATACCTCTTTGAGTAATATTTTCCTCTAAATTGCTCAAGAACCCCAATGATTTAGTATCAATCCCCACTTGATGAATTTCTCAATGTGAAAGTTATATTTTTGTATGAAAATGATCTCAAGTTGTTCTATGAAGTGTAAGAATCAGATTTTTACTAAAAAGTCGTGTCACTAAGTTTTTTAAACAATTGGGTATTTATATGTATGCACCAACAGTCATAAAAATGGCTATTTGAATCCCACTCAGGAGAAGTGCGGTCGACCGCATATTAGAAAGGTCGTCCGCACAATCATCCACAAGTGTTCTAGAGTGCTCTGGACATTCAGCGGACGAGACTCTGAGAAGTCCGGTCGACCGCACCATCATCCGCAAGTGTTCCAGAGAGCTCTGGACATTCAGCGGACGATACTCTGAGAGGTCTGGTCGATCGCATGATCTGTGGTCGACCACACTTCAGTTAGGTCGACCGCACATGCATTGAAACTATGCAAAACAAGATTCCAAACAACTTCAAGAGTTTGTGGAATACATTTTATGAAATTTAAAGTATGTGCATGTAATTTGAAAATAATTTCAAATACCAACTCATGTTTTATCTAAATGAAATGCATTTTGAAAAAAATTTCACTTTAATTGAGTAACCTATAGAACTTATTACTCATAGATGTAGATCTAGAGATATCTAAGGGTATATAAAATAATACTACACCTCTAGATCATATCTAATCCAAAAACCGCTTATCTTCAACGCTAGATAACATTCGATCTTTCCTGAAGACTTGAAACATTGATCTTACATGGATTAGTCATAAGAATCCTAAAAGACCAACACTTATAAAAATTAAGACATTAGTCCACATCAATGTTTGTCATTAATCAAAATTAAGATATTAAAAGCTTTAAAACTTTCAAATACAATTATATAATTCAACCCATTATGAAAATCAATAATTGGGTTGTGATTGGTCTCAAAAGAAAACAACACATGAGAAAGAAGAAAATGGATTGGTGTGGTGGAGCTCAATCCTTAAAAGATGCTACCTAAATTTAAGTGCCCAAGTCCTAGATCACAAAATTTCTAGTAATGCAAATCTTCCATCAACTATGGAATTGCACAAGGTTCATTCTCTCTAACCAAATCACTTTCATCAGCCTTATGGAGGTTCATGAAGAGTAACAAGGAAGTTGGTGGTGCTGGTGGCATTGATAATAGCGATGACAAAGATGATTAGTCACCATGGCGGCCATTTACATAAGAAAGAAAAAAGATAGAAGGAAAAAAATTGAAAATTATTTATAAAGTGAAAATGCCCTTGAAAAAAAACCTAATGAGCAAAAATAGTTACTTAATGGTAGTTTTGGACATAATGGCTAAGTTGAGACGTAACATGAAGTTTAAGTGCTAAACTTGGAAGAAAAGTAATTTTAAGCGTTAAACTTGGATTTCTAAAAAGTTTAAGTGATACTAGGATAGTTTCCCTATCAAATAACAGCCACAATGGAGATATTTCCCAGGAAACAGATACACTTAAGCCCGATACACAAACAAGAACGAAAAGAAAAAAAAAAGATGCAACAAGAAAATTCACAAAAAATGACTTATGTACCAACAACTATGATGCCCATATTTTTTATCATGATTAACAATGTCATTCTAAGAGAATATAGATTTCAATAATGTAAACCCTAAACTACAAGAGTTTTGATAATGCATAAATTAAAGTTTCGATAAAACCGTGCAAGTGATCGAATAAGTACCTATACATACTCACATATTAGGTCAATGATTAATGCACATTAGTTTAAGATGTCTTAAACAAGGAAATCAAAATTATGAAAGGGAATTAATATGTATATGCATATATACGTATGCGTATATGTATAGTTATACACTAGGGATAAAGAAGTATAATATTTATGATATATTGTTGTACATGTATTGATTAGGAAAATACATGCATATAAGTAGTATATACAATTATATTTGATATGTACAAATGTACATGTTTAGTGTCTATATATGTTCTATGTATAGAATTTGGTTAATTTTATAGAGGACAAGGGAAGGAGAAAAAAAAAATAGATAAGGGAGGAAAGATGTCTCGGCCATAAGGAAAAAAGAAAGGAGGAAGTTGGACTGAATTTTTAGCCTTGCATGATAATAGATTAGTTAACATTCACCAAATCTCCCAGAGTTCCACTTTCTCAATTACAATTTACTCTTTCCAAACCAGAATTTTCTTTCTTCCTCTCAAGAATTAACTCACTCTCATCTTCCTTAAACACTCGCATATAGTGTAGTAATTTTGTATAGCTTTTCTAAGCCTTAGGAAGCTTTAACTTGAAGATCAAAGCAATGAGATCAAAGTTGCCCACTTTTGTTTCAAACTTTGGGAGGTTTCTTTCTTCTCAAAGATCAAGTGTAAGGCTTAGGTGTTTGTGGGATAATATTTTTAAGTGTTTTACTTCAAGATTTGTTGAAATGAACTAGAAGAACTTTCATGGAGAGAAAGGTCAAACTTGTACAACGATCCAATTTGTATACACTGTTTTAAGTTTTATGTTAAATCTGTTTTCTTGTCATGTAATAAAGTTCTTGATGGACTAAAAATGATGTTGGAGGGTATATAAGAATGGGTAATATCTTGGAGAACCCATGTGTGGTTATAAGATGGTAAGGACAGACATAAATCACTTTACCATTCAAGAAGGAAATCTCTATTCGAGATATGTTCATCACTTTTGAAAGATCATCTTTTCCATTCCAACATGCTCATTGTAAAAATGGGAGAAAAATATGACCTTGCAGATATTGAAACTAGTGTTAAAAATTGGCATAGCTTGTTTAAAATGGATTTGTGAAATGAGAGAATTACATTTTTACCAAAGCTTGTCTAGGCACAACATAGACATGTTTAGAGACAAAATTAGTATCTACGATTTCAATAAAATTCTGGCCTTTTCCATAATCAAAATATAGTGTCTTGAGGTCATTGCAAAATAAGAAACATACCATTTGAACTTGTGGTTTAGGAGTTTAGGAAAAAACTCTAATGAATGTTAGTACTAAAATTTTCAAAACCATGCCTAACTTTAAAAGAAAATTTAGGGAATTATAAAAGCAACTAAGATATGTAAATTGGTAGTATGATAAAAGATCCGTGGAGACCAATCATTCCTAATTTGTATTAGTACATTATGAGTTTTTTATTTTACAAAATTGGTTGTCTTTCTGAAATTTTTATCCAAGAAGCCTAATTAAGTCCCTAATTTAATTTTAAATCAAGAATTAGGGTTAATGAGATAATTAATATATTTTTAGCTACAAAATACATTTTTTGAAATAATTGGTGCTAGAAATAACATTTAGTAAGTTAACCTTACAATTTTGACCATGAAAGAGAAATATTGTTTACTAAACTAACTGTAATTAATTAAAATAAGTTACTTATATGTAAATATTTTAGTTTTAGACCAATGGCATAAAGATTGCAAGTGCCACTCAAAACTTGAAAAAATGGCATGGCAAGTGTTTCGGGAAAACACGTTTTTACTTGTTTATTTATTGTTTAAAAATGATTATTAGAAATGTTTACTTGCTATAAATATGGTTATTGCTTGAAAAATTATTGTTGTGAATATTTTCTAAATATGGACTTTGTGAGCATAATGTCTCGTTTTGCATGCCAAATGTTTTGAGTGAAAACATTTTATCATTTAATGCTTTATGTTATTTAATCACTATATTTTGTTTAAAAATCGGTTAATTATGTTATTTAATGGATATATTTCACGTTTCCCTTATATTTCTTTGTTTGTTAGTCTTCCAGTATATTTTAGTTCATTATGAAGATAAAAAGAAGAAGAAGAAATGTTGGAGAAGTAAAAAAAAAATTTCATGTCATCCGATGACATGGCGAAATAAGAAGATGACAAATGGACCAATCAGGATGTGACACATGGCAAAGTTTGGGTAAATTAGGCCACCAACTAAAATTTCAAGACTTTGGGGTGTGAAATGACCATTTTGACTCCATTCTTCTCCATTTCTTTTGCAATTTCTTTCTTTTATTATTGTCTTCATCTTAGTATTTTTTCAAAAATTTTAGAATAATATTTCAAAGTTTTTTGTAATATTTAGTAAAGAAATTATATACGAATAATTTCAATATTTTCGAAGAGTTTATCTTTCAAATGTTTATAAATTCCATCTTATATTTATTAAATATGTATTGCCAGTAATTTCCTTTTGTTATCAAGAATATATATTAAGTTATTAATAAATGAGATTATGAGATAATTTTCTTTGTACTTAATTTCTATTTGGATTTATTTAACTGGACTTATGATCGGTTTACCCGCATAGTCTTTATTTATTTTTCTTTATTTGCTTTAAATATTGCAAATTGATGGTCGAGCCACCTAATTAGTTTAGTTTACTTTTATGTCTTTTATTTTTTTTTATTATGGAAGGTCGAACCTTCAAACTAGTTTAATTTCTTTAATTCTTTTTTATGGAAGGTCGAATCTCCATACTTTTAGTTTAATTTATTTAAATGGTTGGTTGAACCGCCTAATTTGTTTAGTTAATATAAATCCAATCTTTCTTTATATATATATATATATATATACATATATTTATGTATTTATTTAATATACTTACATATATATTAATTGAGTATTTATATAATTCATGTTTTAACCAATATAATTGTGTGAATTAATTGGATTGACAATTTAGTTAATGAATGTGATTATATAGCTAGGATTATTAATCTTGTATTACTGATTCAAGTACCATTTTCTAGTTTAATTGAGTTACAACTCTTGACTTAATTAAATTGTATATAATTAAGCTGATTGTTACATACAATTTAATGTTGGTGATGTCTTATTTGTTTAATGCAATTTGATTGAGCATCCTATACACGCTCGTTGGTAGTGGTGTTTAATTAAATTAGAGATTAATCTGTATGAGCTGATCGGGATTAATCTAATTTGTAAGGATATGAATCAGTCTGAGCTGATTAGATATTGTGAACAAGATAAATAACAATGCTTAAAAAGAATACTTTTGGGGTTTTTGAATTTCGTGAAAAGATTTAAAAAAGATTTATAAAATACAAATAATATAAAAAACATTAGTAAGAAACTAGTATCAAGTTATATTTTTCATGAGATTAATCATATATAAAACATTATTAAGTAGTTGGTTTTAGAATTCTGATCAGCTTAAACAGATTTATATCATTACAAATTAGATTAATCTCAATCAGTTGAGACAAATTAATCTCTAATTTAATTAAACACCACTACCAATTAAATTGCATTTAGTAAATAAGACATTACCAATATTAAATTGTATATAACAATCAAGTTAATTATATACCATTTAAATTATATAATTCCGCTACTAATTTAATTAAGTCAAGAGTTACAACTCAATTAAACTAATATATTCCACTTGAATCATTAATACAAGATTAATAATTCTAACTATATAATCACATTTATTAACTAGATTGTCAATCCAATTAATTTACACAATTATATTAATTAAAATAAGAATTATATAAATACTCAATTTATATGTTCTATGCAAACAGTAATTATCTTAAAATCCCATTAATTAATAAATTTAATACATGTCCTTGCTAACGGTAAATAAACTGTTCACAATACATGACTCAAATGAAGAATTTTAAAAATTGAAATCAAGTATAAGAAGGATAACTTTCCTTGGATTTCTCTCGTAGTAATTCCTCGATACTCTTGAAATCTCATAAAAAAACCTTCCAAAATAAACTCTTAAAATACCTAAGATCTATTACAAAATATTGGTAAGAGAAGTTGGTAGAGTTTTTTTATTGTAGAAGGTTGTACCAATATAGTAAATTTTGTGCCCAATTTATAGAAATTTACAGGGGCAAATTTGGAATAAAAATAAATAAAATATGACAAAAATAAAAGTAGTGGGGGACAAAGTAAAGTTTCTGGAAAGTTGGGGCAAAATGCGTGAAGTGGAGAAAGTTGCATCAGCCATCACATGTTGTCATCTGATTGGTCGCGCTCTTCTTTAGCCGTCGTCCATGCCACGTGTCGCCATTTGATTCGTTCAAAGTTTAACACACGAATCACTATCCGTTTTGCGCGTGCTAGCACGTGTCTTGCCATTATCAAAGGCGAGATGCGTCCTGAAAAACCTAAGAGGGGGGGTGAATTAGGTTTTTATCCGATTTTTCAACCTAATTCAATAAAACACCTCTTTGACAACAAATATCAAACACTTGGTGTGCTAGTTGTGTGAGAAATAATGTGTTCAAGTAAAATGCAGAAATTAGAGCAATGAACACAATGATTTATAATGGTTTGGTTTATCCAACAAACCTAATCCACTACATTGAGTTACCTACTCAAGGATTTATCAAATCCCTTCACTAATCAAATAAATGAGATTACAAAAGAGGCTCACCCAATTCACCTTAGGGTTTTACAAATAACCTCTCAAACCAATCAAGGCTAACTCAACCCTTGAGTTTTACAACACAACCTTGATTATACAATAATCCCACCACTCTCCTTAGTGAATCCTAACACAACAATTCAATTCAAGGTTCACCCAAAGGTTTTACAAACAAACCTTGAATACAAAACAACCTACACAAGGCTCACCCTAACACTTAGGGTTTTATGCTACTTGCAACCTTGATACAATTACAATCAATAATAAAAGATAGAGAGTTTGATAGATATCACCTTAATGTGAAGATATATCAATTTGAATCACAATCACCACTTTGAGTAATGGCTTGTCAAGATTGCTCAAAATACACCTTTGAATGTAAAAACCCTTCTTTAATGATTTTAACAAGATTGATGTTTTGAAAGGGTTTTGGAATGTTTCTAAGATGTTATAGGATCAAGATATACAATGTTTTTGCTCAAAAAATCTTCTTGGAAAGAATTCCAAAGGTTTTGGTATTTAAAGGTTTGTTTCCAACGGTCAAAAAAGAAGCTGTTGGAAACCCACTCAGGAAGTGCGGTCGACCGCAAATCAGACTTGGTCGTCCGCACCATCATCCTCAAGTTCACTGGACAACCACCGGATGATGATTTTTCATCCTCCGGTCGACCGGACTTCACCTGCGGTCGACCTCACTTCACCTGCGGTCGACCTCATGGTCGTCCACAAGTTGGCAGATGAACAAATTTGACAGCATATGCATCCACAAGATAAACTAACTTATGGACGATACCTGGACCACTTTAGGTCGACTGAAACATGTTTATTTGTGTATTAACAATACTCTAACACACAAATGATGATTTCAATCAACCATATAAGTTATGGTATCAATCCAACAAGAGTTTATGAACCATTTAAGTTTTGAAATCAAGATGCATGGTTTTCGAAATACCAAAACATATTTTAACATAAAAAACATTTTGAAATAACGTTTTAAGTTCATAGAGCAACCTTTAGAAACCATTACTCAATTAGAGGTAGAACTAGAGATATCAAAATATATAACTCTAAGACTATACCTCTAGTTCCTATCTAATCCAATAAAAGCTTGTCTTCAAATCTTGATAGTCTTGACTTGTATACTTCCTTGAAGACTTGAAATCCTGTTCTTGCATGGATTAAATCATGAATCCAAAAACTCTATCACTTGTACAAATAAGACATTAGTCCTCATCAATGTTTGTCATTAATCAAAATTAAGACATTAAAAGCTTTAGGGCTTTCACGTCCAGATTCAGCCACGTAGCCATCCTCTAAGCGTGACACGTGTCCTTGCCATTTGATTTTTGTATATGTGAAAGCCGAGTTCCACGTGTCGTTGTTTAATTCGCTCCCTAAATAATCATAAAATAACATAATTTAAATGAAATTAAACACAAATAACATCATAAAAATACAACTATTTTTTTGTTTAATCAAGATTCAACTTATAAACTAAAATCTTTTAGATTTATATATTTAATAATTAATCTTAAACTAGAATAATATAATATTTGATTAGTTAATGCTAAATTGATCTTGAGTATTTGAACAATTCCATAAATTCATTCTATCAATTGTATGTTTTTAATTAAGACTAGCCATTTTAATTTATTTACATGGTTGATTAAATAGGAATTGAGAACTTGATATTTGATTTTCCATTGTAGTATCATTAATTAATTGACGAGCGTGTCGTTGCGCTATCAAATTAAATTCCAAACGGAAACCAACTTATGTAGTTAGGGAAAGTAAGGGGTCGAACCCACAGAAACTTGTAAAATCTCAGAATAAGTAAATTGATCAAGATTAGGGGGGAAAAGATTCAGTTTTTATATAAAAGAATAAAACTTTAAATAAAATAACTCACAAATTAATTAAAATAAATGGATAGAAGAACGTTAGTAAGGAATTTGTATTTCAGTTTATTCATTCAGAATTAATCATTGATAATAACCTATTTGAGTAATGACTTAGAATTCCGCGTAACGCTGCAAATTCCGATTCCTGTAAAAGTCAGGTTAATTTTCGAGAAGCACGGAAAATTTACTTAAACCTAATTAAACTAAATTACCGAATCGCTCGCATAAAAATAGTCAACTAAGTTATTAAGCTTGAGGACAACATCAACACAAATTACATAAAATTAATGACAGATTAAAATTATGCAATTCATTTCAAACAATTCTCTATCAATTAATCAAACACCGATTTAAATTAATCAATAGTTACTACTTTTGGTTATCGAAAACTGATTATGCATAACTCTAGTTAATCAACTATGTAAAACAATTAAGATGACCAATAATAATTGAGATAACACAATTGATAAGATAAAACCAAGAATTGTTCAAATATCCAAATAAAAATAATGATCACTTGAAAAGATCAAATTTTTAATAAGAAAACAAAAATCTCATATTCTTGAATAAAGTAAACCTAATACATGTCCTTGCCAATTAAAAACGTTTACTCACAATCCATAAAAGAAAATATTATAAAAAGATTAAGGGAAAGAGAGAAACTCATTAGACGGAAATCTAATTTCTGAGAAGCTCCAACATTTGATCTTCTATAATTCTTGAGAACAAGATTTCTAAGGTGCCTGACACCTTAAACCCAACTATTAAGTCGTATATATAGCTAGAAAAGGTCCTAGGGTTAATTACACAAGAGTCCTAAATAGAAACTACTTAGAAATAATTTAAAAACTTCAATTCATAGAGTGGACGCCCGAGAAAACAAAGTGGACGCCTAAGAGTCATTGACGCGTCCACTTGGTCGCGTGATGCTGTTAAACTTCTAAGGGTGGACGCGTGAGGTCTAATGAACGCATCTACTTCCTAGCCTTGCGTGTCCACTTCTTCTTTCTTCCAAGAAATCATCTTCAAGCTTCCAACCTTTTTCCAATTCCGTCTAAACATCTTTTAAACATAAAAAGACCTGAAAACAAAAGTATAAGTGCAAAAAATCATTTAAAGTTCAAAACACATAATTAGCTAAATTTAAATTCAATAAACAACATAATAAACACTAGAAAACCAAGCTAATTTTGGTTCAATCAAATTCCCCCACACTACACCTTTGCTTGCCCTCAAGCAAACTTATAAATCAAAGAAAAATAGAATAATAACTAAATGCCTCAGGAAGAAAGTTAATCAATATCAAGAACTTCGATACATTTGCACCAAATTCTCTTCAATAACTGATACGATCCTTGCTTATCTATCAAACAAGACCCGTAACAAACTCTTGATACTATTACCAAAGATCACGAATTAGGAGCCTTTAGTTATCAAACAACTAAGAACCCTAATTATAAGTGGCGAAATTCTTAGAGAATTTCAAAGCAAAGCTCTCACAAGAACTTTTAAGAGAAAACTCAAAATTGTATTCAATCATTATCATCTGATTTGTTCCAATTACATATATAGAAGAAAGAGTTCAAATCCTTGTTTGATTAGGAACTCTACTTATTTAAAAAGGAAACCAAATCTACTAAGATATCAAATCTACCCAGATTTCCTTATTCAAAAAGGAAAACAAATAAAACAATAAATCTAATAGGTACCAAATCTGCCAAGATTTCCAAATTCTTATAGAAAACAAATAAACCCAAAAATCCTTATGGGCTGGACGAAATTCTTAAGTTTGGTGGGCTTGTAATTGGACTTTCTTCTCTTTTGTATCAAATCTAATTAAATTCACAAGTCTTGGACAGCCCATGCAATTTCCCTCTTGAGCAGATTGATCCAAATAACACAAAATAAGCCCATTGAGTGCATCTTTCATCTGTTTAGCTCTAGCTCTTGTAATTGGACCTCCATCATAGCTCAAAGGATCCAGCTTCTTCTTATTTGTGCTTGAACTCGAATTTCCATTAATGACATCTCCATGCTCCGCATCACTCCCCCCTTTCCTCAAAAGGATTCGCCCTCGAATCATCACCTGCATAATCGAAAGGAAGTAAATCAGAAACATTAAAAGTAGCACTAACATTATACTCACCAGGAAGAGCTAATTTGTAAGCATTGTCATTGATCCTTGCAACAACTTGAAAAGGACCATCTCCTCTTGATTGAAGCTTTGAATGCCTTTGCTTAGGAAACCTTTCCTTGCGTAAATGCAACCATACCCAATCACCAGGCTCAAATATCACTTTCTTTCTTCCATGATTTCTTTGAGTCATCACTTGCTAATTTCTTTTCTCAATATTTTGCTTGACTGTTTCATGAATTTTTCTCACATATTCTGCCTTTTTAACTCCATCAAAATTAACTTGTTCATCCAAAGGTAAAGGAGATAAATCTAATGGTGTTAAAGGATTAAAACCATAAACAATCTCAAAAGGTGAATAATGAGTAGAGGAATGCACACTCCTATTATATGCAAACTCTACATGAGGTAAACAATCATCCCATGATTTCAGATTCTTTTTAATGATAGCTCTCAATAATTGTCCCAAAGTTCTATTCACTACCTCAGTTTATCCATCAGTTTGTGGATGACAAGTAGTACTAAATAGCAATTTAGTTCCCAATTTTGCCCACAAAGTTTTCCAAAAGTAAGATAAAAATTTAGCATCTCTATCACTCACAATGGACTTAAGCATACCATGCAAAAGAACTATTTCTTTAAACAACAATTCAGCAACATGTGAAGCAACATCAGTTTTATGACATGGAATGAAGTGTGCCATTTTAGAAAACCTATCAACTACCACATATATACTATAAAATCCACGTCTAGTTCTAGGTAAACCAAGAACAAAATCCATAGAAACATCTATCCAAGGTGCATGTGACACAGGTAATGGTGTGTATAAACCATGTGGATGCACTTTAGACTTAGCTTGTAAACATGTAATGCAATTAGCACAATACTTAGAAACATCTGATCGCATATGAGGCCAAAAGAAGTGCTCCTGCAAAACATCTAAAGTCTTGGATATGCCAAAGTGTCCCATTAAACCCCCTTCATGTGCTTCACGAATCAAAAGTAATCGCATAGAACACTTAGGAACGCAAAGTTGTCTCATGCGAAATAGATAACCATTATGCCTATAGAACTTATCAAAACCAGCATTCTCGCATGCATTATAAACATTACTAAAATCACTATCTTTCTCATACAATTCTTTAATATGCTCAAAGCCTAGCAATTTAGCATCTAAAGTGGTAATAAGTGCATGCCTTCGACTCAAAGCATCAGCAACAACATTTTCCTTTCCCTTCTTGTACTTGATGATGTATGGAAACGATTCAATGAATTCACTCCATTTAGCATGTCGTTTATTCAACTTATTTTGTCCCTTCAAATACTTCAAGCTCTCATGATCAGTATGGATAACAAATTCCTTAGGAAGAAGATAGTGCTGCCATGTGTCCAATGCTCTTACTAAAGCATACATCTCTTTGTCATAAGTTGGATATTTCAATGCAGCGCCATTCAGCTTTTCACTAAAATAAGCGATTGGCTTTCCTCCTTGCAAAAGGACAGCACCAATACCAACTCCCGAAGCATCACATTCAATTTCAAAAGCGTTATCAAAGTTAGGTAAAGCAATAATAGGAGCAGAAGTTAATTTTGCCTTTAACATGTTAAATGCTCTTTCTTGTTCATCCCCCCATTTAAATTCGACATTTTTTTTATAACTTCAGTTAAAGGGGCAGCAATGCTCGAAAAATCCTTAACAAATCGTCTATAAAAACTTGCTAAACCATGAAAACTTCTAACTTCCCCCACATTCTTAGGTGTTGGCCAGGTTTCAATAGCTTTAACCTTTTCATTATCTACTTCAATTCCATGCTGACTAACAACATATCCTAAAAATATAACTTTAGGCACACAAAATGAACATTTAGCAAGCTTAGCATACAAATTTTGTTCTCGCAAAGCACAAAAAATAGCTTTAACATGCACAATATGCTCATCAAGTGACTTGCTATACACAAGTATATCATCAAAGTAGACAACAACAAATTTCCCAATAAAACTACGTAAAACATGGTTCATTAATCTCATGAAAGTACTAGGTGCATTAGTTAATCCAAAAGGCATAACTAACCATTCATATAAACCATATTTTGTCTTAAAAGCAGTTTTCCATTCATCTCCAATTCTCATACGAATTTGATGATAACCAGCCATTAAATCAATCTTAGAGAATATGCAGGCACCATGTAATTCATCTAACATATCATCTAAACGAGGAATAGGGTGGCGATACTTTACCGTAATTTTGTTAATTGCTCGACAATCAACACACATTCGCCAAGAACCATCTTTTTTAGGCATCAACAACACGGGTACTGCACATGGACTCATACTTTCTTTGATCAAACCCTTAGACAACAATTCATCCACTTGCCTTCGTAACTCCTTGGTTTCTTCAGGATTGCTTCTATAAGCTGGTCGGTTTGGAATTTGTGCTCCAGCAATGAAGTCAATTTGGTGTTCAATCCCTCTAAGTGGTGGCAAGCCTTCTGGCATAGTTTCAGGAAACAATTCTTCAAATTCCTGCAACAAAGTTTGAAAAGAACTAGGAAGAGAAGAGAGATCTGGGTTAGAAGAAATAGTTAAATTCGCTCCTTTGAATACCAAAAGAAGCATAGATTGCCTAGATAGATAGGCCTTTCGGACCTCACCCTCTCTTGCATAGAAACTGCCTTTTACCTCTTGTTTAGCCACTCTTTGCACACTATTCTCTCCTTTTGCATGTGCCCTCTCAAGATTCTTTTCCTCATGGCACATCCCCTCTGTTTCCTCTCCTTTTTCCTCTCTTTTCTCACGCCTCTCATGGCTTTTCTCACAGCTCTCCTTTTGCTCGTGCATCTTTTTTTTTTTTGTGCACTCTCACATTCACTCAATATTTTCTGATCTTCAAACACCTCTTTAGGTGACATGGGCAGCAACTTAATAGGTCGTCCATCCATCACAAAAGAATATCGATTAGTGAAGCCATCATGCATAACTCGCCTATCATACTCATCCTCTTTGGATTGGATGCTTAGTGCTCGTCTTGTGACCAAGCTGAAAACTGATCCTTGAGGGGCTGTTTCTCCATCATCTGCTTCCTCTGAATCTTCTGCTAATAGTGGCATGTCACTGTAGTCAAAATTATCTCCCTCATCTTCACTCACCACTTCTCCATTTCGTATAACCATCACCTTTGCAG
This sequence comes from Apocynum venetum, assembly GCA_019593545.1. Classification (NCBI taxonomy): domain Eukaryota; kingdom Viridiplantae; phylum Streptophyta; class Magnoliopsida; order Gentianales; family Apocynaceae; genus Apocynum; species Apocynum venetum. Next base: position 27,071 of record SRSM01000033.1, on the reverse strand, counting down.
TAGGACATTGGGCTTGCCTATGTCCATATCCCAAGCATCTAAAGCACTTCAGATCTCTCAAAGAACCCTTAGATTTATCATCCTTAGGTTGTATTTTTGTTGTAGAAACATCTTTACTTTTGTTTGCTTCAAATCTGTCCTTGCTTGAATTTGAATCTCCACCTTTGTTGCCCTTCCAATTCGACTTCCATGAAGAAGTAGAAGTCAAACCAGATTTGTTCCTCATCTTTAATTGCTTCTCAACCTTAATTGCCATGTGTACCATATCCTCAAAATCAACATAATGATGCAATTCAACCAGGTTAGCAATGTCACGATTTAAACCAGAAAGAAATCGTGCCATAGTAGCCTCCTTGTCCTCCTCAACATTGGCTCGAATCATGGCCATCTCCATCTCTTGATGATACTCTTCAACGCTCTTTGATCCTTGGTTCAATCTCTGTAAAAGATTGTACAACTCTCTATAATAATGTTGTGGTACAAATCTCCTCCTCATAATTGTTTTCATCTCAAACCATGAAGAGATTGAACCTTCTCCACTCCTACGCCTAGAAGTTGAGAGCTGATCCCACCACACACTTGCATAATCAGTAAAACCTACAACAACCAATTTTACCTTCTTCTCTTCGGTGTAGTTATGACATTCAAACACACGTTCGACCTTCTTTTCCCAATCTAAATATGCTTCTGGATTGCTCTTGCCTTGGAAAGATGGAATCGTCATCTTGATTGACCCCAAGTTCCCATCTTTAGATTTTTCTTTGTTGAAACGTGTAGAATCTGCGTCAAATTCATCTTCTAATTCATCCATGAGATTTCGTTTTGTTCCTCCAGATTGAGCACGACTTGAAGTGCCTTGCTCAATTCTCCCCAATCTTTCTTTCAATTTCTGGTTGTCACTAGCAAGATCTTCTTGTTGTGACAACATCTTTTGCATCATTCCTTGTATTGCCTCTAAGGCAAGTCTATCTTTTGATTCCATTCCTTGTATTGGACTGGTATGCAAAGAGCTTTTCTAGCGAAATATTATCCTGCATCTAGAAATGCAACAGTCCGAAAAGACATAAGTGGCATAAGACAACAAACTTGTGAAACATTGTATGAATATTGGGAAAGATTTAAAAGATTATGTGCTAGTTTTCTGATACGATCCTTGCTTATCTATCAAACAAGACCCGTAACAAACTCTTGATACTATTACCAAAGATCACGAATTAGGAGCCTTTAGTTATCAAACAACTAAGAACCCTAATTATAAGTGGCGAAATTCTTAGAGAATTTCAAAGCAAAGCTCTCACAAGAACTTTAAGAGAAAACTCAAAATTGTATTCAATCATTATCATCTGATTTGTTCCAATTACATATATAGAAGAAAGAGTTCAAATCCTTGTTTGATTAGGAACTCTACTTATTTAAAAAGGAAACCAAATCTACTAAGATATCAAATCTACCCAGATTTCCTTATTCAAAAAGGAAAACAAATAAAACAATAAATCTAATAGATACCAAATCTGCCAAGATTTCCAAATTCTTATAGAAAACAAATAAACCCAAAAATCCTTATGGGCTGGACGAAATTCTTAAGTTTGGTGGGCTTGTAATTGGACTTTCTTCTCTTTTGTATCAAATCTAATTAAATTCACAAGTCTTGGACAGCCCATGCAATTTCCCTCTTGAGCAGATTGATCCAAATAACACAAAATAAGCCCATTGAGTGCATCTTTCATCTGTTTAGCTCTAGCTCTTGTAATTGGACCTCCATCATAGCTCAAAGGATCCAGCTTCTTCTTATTTGTGCTTGAACTCGAATTTCCATTAATGACATCTCCATGCTCCGCATCAACTAATATGAAGACAATAATAAAAGAAATAAATTGCAAAAGAAATGGAAAAGATTGGAGCTAAATTGGTGTCTAAATCATAAAAATAAGCTTCCTATTTATAGCCAGAAAAATCAAGGGCAAAATGGTCATTTTGTACCCCAAAGTCTTGAAAATTTAGTTGGTGGCCTAATTTCCCAACTTCACCACATGTCGCGTTCTCATTGGTCCAAATTGCGGCTTCTAAAAGCGTCACTTGTCATCTTCTGATTGCACAACGTGGCATCTTCTCATTGCGCTACGTCATCGGATGATATAGATTTTTTTTTTAAAACTTCTCCAACATTTCTTCTTCTTTTTTTATTTTTTATCTCCATAATAAACTAAAATACACTGAAAAACTTACAAACAAAGAAATAGAAGGGAAACGTAAAAATCAGTTAATTTATGAGTACATCAAGATTAAAGCTCAAAAATAGGATCAATGGGTATAATATAGAAATGGTAGCTCAAGAAAGGCTCAAACGTCCAAAGAAGGTCTTATGTCATCCCTAAGTCAACCAAATTCAATCATATGTCGCCTCAAGAGTGTGAGAAAACAAGTTCTAGAATGTCTAAATTGACCATGAATGTATTTAAGTCAAAAGTAAACTCAATCTCATTCAAACTTGTCAAGAGTGTTTTAAAAAATCAAGTATTTAAGTCAAAAGTAAACTCAATCTCATTCAAACTTGTCAAAAGTGTTTTAAAAAATTAAATTTTTTTACTAAAAATAAGTCATGTCAATTCAAATTAACTACTACAAATCATCAAATAAAGGACAATTTTGACTTTTCCAAAAAAAAACTCGTAGAGTGAGTGTCAAGATGTCTCATAATAAATAGAGAATTTAAAGTAAAAACAATATTGAAACTCTATCAATTAACACGAATTTGTATAAGTTTCATCATATGCATAACAAACACACAAACATACATAAAAACAATTTTTTTTTTTGTTTCAAACCATAAACAACAAAACTTTTTTTTCAAACCATAAACAACAATAAATGAACATAGAAAAATACAAACATTAAAAACAAGACTCCCCCACACTGGAATGAGTCATTGTCCTCAATGTCATAACATAATAAAAGACAAGAAAAACAACAAAAACAAACAAACAATTCCAATAACAAGTAAAGAAAAAGAAAGATATCACCCGAGGGAAGATGGAGAAAGGGAAGTTTGAAGCGCCAAGACTTGTTCTTCAATAGCCACAAGTCTCCCTTCAATGGCATTTAACTGTGTTTCCTGACGCATTTGGTTCTCAAGAAACTTGGACTGATTCGTATGCATTTGATTCAATTATCCGAGAATCAAATCCTCACGAGAAATAGATGGACCAGCAGAAGATATAGGCACATCAGGAATCTCGGGCTCCATCTCCTTATCATCATCGAAATCCTCCTTAGAAGAAGGCTCAGACACCAGCCTCTTAGAACTGGAACTCTTTGGTGGAATATCCCACAGAGATATTCGTAACCAAAAGATCGTAAAAGGTCCAAGGAGACAACCCGGGAAGATGAGATGCGCTCCCAACGAACTGTGTCAGCAATAGGTATCTTGAGATGCTCAAAATAACAAGAAAGAAGCAAAACATATGGAAAAGTTTTCTTTTGAGATTTTTGTTTAACAACTTCTCGCATATTAGCAATAATTAAACGAGCCAAAGGAATATCAGATATCGTATCACCTAAGCCATTAGTTAAACGATAAAGAAAATAAAGATCTAAATAGCACATTTCATTATGAGATGGTGACTTAGGTAAAACATTATGACCAAGATTATGCACAATGAGGCGTGGAAAAGTCTGAGATCTTTAGCCATGAGCTTATACTTTTCATGCACTCTTCCAGTTTTTCTTTGGTACAAGCCAAAAACAGAACAACCATCCTTAAAATTATAAGTCTCATAAGTAATAACTTTTTGCTAATGAAATTCAGGAAGAGAACTTTCGTTAGGAGAATTCAAAAAATTCGACAACGAAGCACATGTAATATCAACTAAATGACCCTGAACGAAAGAGATAATCCTGTTATGATCATCACTATGCTTTTTATCTATATTAGCATAAAACTCACAAATAAGCTGAGGATAATAATCCTGGCCCAAATCAAGAATACCTTCCCAACCAAGAGTTCAGAAAGTGTCCTGAATATGGAAAACAGATTCAGCATCAGGGGACAGGGGATGCTCAATTAACAAAGTGTGAGCCTTGTGGGAGTCATACCAATTAGAATTATCTAGACTAGTAAAACGAGATTGATCAAATTGATATTTAGAAGTTCTCCCACTTTTGACACCAAGATTTTTAGTTCTAGGCATAATGTAAACAAGAAATCCAACAATGCAATGACAAAGAAACAAAGCCCACAACAAAATTCAAACAATTCTAACACAAACTTTTCAACTTCTGAAAAAGTTAAGAAAAAACTCTCCTTTTTAAAGTTGCGAATTTTGCACCACCAAGAGTACCAAGTAGGCCACCAAACAACACACCTGGAATGAAATCTACTAGCTTGATCGTGGGGGAGAAAAAGGTGTGCACAGAGAAACGAACACGGAAAAAGGCGTGCATCCAAATGGAGAAAAAGAGGCACGACCAGGAGAAGAAAAAGAAAAGAAAAGAAAAGAAAAGAAAAGGGAAAAGGAAAAGGGATATTATTTGTGATTTTACTTAATCAAACGAAGTAGTTTCATAAGTTTTGGCTTTTGTTTTGCATTTTTTTTGGAGAGTGGCCGTGTGTTTCTACGGAAACATCCACTTGGATGCGTGAAGAGAAGATTGACGCATCCACTTGGAAGCGTGAATTGAACTAGGACACGTCCACACCCAGTATTTTTCACAGAAGTGGCCGTGTGAAAGAAAAATCGCTCGTCCACTCTCAGTAGTTTCTGCAATATGTTATTTTTTTCACAAGGGTTGGACTCTTGATGTATGTTAGACAGTTCCCATACCTAAAAACAAATAATAGAAAACACTTAAATGTGATAAAAACAAAGCAAAAAAGAAGAAAAAAAAAAGAATACTCATATGGGTTGCCTCCCAATAAATGCCTTTGTTTAACATTCATGGCTCGACACGGTTCATGCTCATACTTCCGAATAGGATGATTGAAGAAACTTAATGGCCTCCTCCTCGTGATTGACACATGCATCATAATAAAGCTTCAAGCGATGACCATTAACTTTAAAAACTTTTCTTGTATCATTACTTTGAATTTCCACAGCTCTATGATAAAAATCATTTATAACTATAAAAAATCCTATCCATCTACTCATCAACTTACTTGGAAAAAGTTTCAATCTAGAATTGTACAATAAAACCTTGTCACCCTGATTAAAATTCTTTCGAGCAACATATTTATCATGATAAATGCGTGCTTTCTCTTTACAAATTACAGCATTTTGGTAAGCATCATTTCTTCATTCTTCCAATTCCTGAATTTATAATTTCTTATTGACTATAGCATCAGGAAAATTCAAATGAGTTTACTTGATGGCTCAATAAGCTTTGTGTTCAAGTTCTACAATAAGATGACATGCTTTACCAAACACCAGTCTATATGGAGACATTCCAATAGGAGTCTTATATGAAGTTTTATATGCCCATAATGCATCCCCCAACCGTGTGCTCCAATCTTTTCTATTAGAGTTGACCACTTTTTCGAGAATTGATTTAATTTCCCTATTAGAACAAACCTCAGCTTGACCATTAGAGTTGACCTACGAGGGGGGTGAATTAGATTTTTATCCGATTTTCAACATAATTCAATAAAACACTTCTTTGACAACAAATATCAAACACTTGGTGTGCTAGTTGTGTGAGAAATAATGTGTTCAAGTAAAATGCAGAAATTAGAGCAATGAACACAAAGATTTATAATGGTTCGGTTTATCCAACAAAACCTAATCCACTACCTTGAATTACTTAAGGATTTATCAAATCCCTTCACTAATCAAATAAATGAGATTACAAAAGAGGCTCACCCAATTCACCTTAGGGTTTTACAAATAACCTCTCAAACCAATCAAGGCTCACTCAACTCTTGAGTTTTACAACACAACCTTGATTATACAATAATCCCACCACTCTCCTTAATGAATCCTAACAATACAATTCAATTCAAGGTTCACCCAAAGGTTTTGCAAACAAACCTTGAATACAAAACAACCTACACAAGGCTCACCCTAACACTTAGGGTTTTATGCTACTTGCAACCTTGATGCAATTGCAATTAATAATAATAGATAGAGAGTTTGATAGATATCACCTTAATGTGAAGATATATCAATTTGAATCACAATCACCTCTTTGAGTAATAGCTTGTCAAGATTGCTCAAAATTCACATTTGAATTAAATTATATAATTCTGCTACTAATTTAATTCAGCTAAGAGCTGCAACTCAATTAAACTAGTAGATGCTACTTGAATCATTAATACAAGATTAATCATCCTAGCTATATAATCACATTCATTAACTAGATTGTCAATTCAATTAATTCACACAATTATATTGGTTAAACCAGGAATTATATAAATACTTAATTAATATATATAAGTATATTAAATAAATACACACATATATATATTTATAGAAAGAAAGAGTGGATTTATATTAACTAAAGAAATTAGACGGTTCAACCGGCCATTTAAATAAATTAAACTAAAAGTATGGAGGCTCGGCCTTCCATAAAAAAAAAGAATTAAAGACATAAAAATATATTAAACTAGTTAGGAGGCTCAGCCTTCCATAATACAAAAAATAAAAGATATAAAAGTAAATTAAACTAATAGGTGGCTCGGCCATCCATTTGCGATATTTAAAGAGTATAAAGCAAAATAAATAAAGACTCGGTAAACTGACCACAAGTCCAGTTAAATAAATCCAAATAGAAATTAAGTACAAAGAAAATTATCTCATAATCCCATTGATTAATAACTTAACACATATTCTTGCTAACAAAAGAAAACTACTCACAATACATATTTAATAAATATAAGATGAAATTTATAAACATTAGAAATAAAATTTGAAAGATAAACTCCCCTGAAATATTGAAATTATCCGGACATAATTTCTTTACTATATTATTACAAAACGCCTTGAAATATTATTCTAAAAAATCTGAAAAATATACTAAAATGAAGACAGTAATAAAAGAAATAAATTGCAAAAGAAATGGAGAAGATTGGATCTAAATTGATGTTTTAATCATAAAAATAAGCTTCCTATTTATAGCCACAAAAATCTGGGGCAAAATAGTCATTTTGCACCCCAAAGTCTTGAAAATTTAGTTGGTGGCCTAATTTTCCCAACTTCGTCACATGTGTCGCATTCTCATTGGTCCAAATTGCGGCTTCTAGAAGCGCCACTTGTCATCTTCTGATTACGCCACATGTTATATTCTTAATGCGCCACGTCATCGGATGACATAAAATTTTTTTTTTAACTTCTCCAACATTTCTTCTTCTTCTTGTTATCTCCATAATGAAATAAAATACACTGGAAAACTTACAAACAAATAAATAGAAGTGGTAAGATCACCGGGGAAGAATAACGGAGTAAAACACCAGTTGAAATGACAAGCGTGTCGTTGCGCTATCAAATTAAATTCCGAACTTTAACTAACTTATGCGGTTAGGGCAAGTAAATGTCGAACCCACAGGGATTTGTAAAATCTTAGAACAAGTAAACTAATCAAGATTAGGGGGGAAATATTTGATTTTTATTTTAAAAGAATAAACTTTAAATAAATTTACTCACAAATTAATTAAGAATCAAAGAAAAGAAAAACATTAGCAAGGACTTTGTATTTCAGTTTTACTTATTCGGGATTAATCATTGATAATAACCTATTTGAGTAGTGATTTAGAATTCCGCGTAGCGCAGCAAATTCCGATTCCTGTATAGTTAGGTTAATTCCCGAGAAGCACGGCAAATTAACTTTAACCTAATTAAACTAAATTACCGAATCGTTCGCATAAAATAGTCAATTAAGTTATTCAGCTCGAGGATAACATCAACACATTTTACATAAAGTTAATGGCCGATTAAAATCATGCAATTTGTTTCAAACAATTCCCTATCAATTAATCAAACACAGATTTAAATTAATCAATAGTTACTACTTTTGGTTACCGAAAACCGATTCTGCATAACCCTAGTTAATCAACTATGTAAAACAATTAAGATGGCCAATAATAATTGAAATAACATAATTGATCAAATAAAACCAAGAATTGTTCAAATACTCAAATATAAATAATAATCCATTGAAAAGATTGGGTTTTAATTACAAAACGTAAATCTCATATTCCCAAATAATATAAACCTAATACATGTCCTTGCTAACTTAAGAAAACTACTCACAAAACATAAAGGAAAACATCATAAAAAGATAAAGGGAAAAAGAGAAACTCATTAGACGAGAATCCGATTTCCCGAGAAGCTCCAACCCTTCAACTTCTACAATGCTCGGGAAGAGAGAATCTAAAGTGCTTGACACCCTAAACTAAACTATTAAGGCCTATAAATAGTTAGAAAAAGGTCCTAGGGTTGTTTATACAAGAGTCCTAATTAGAAACTACTTAAAACGAGCTTAAAACTTAAATTCGGAAAGTGGACGCCCGAGTCTTCAAAGTGGACGCCTGAGTAAATAAGACGCGTCCACTTGACTGTCAATCTTCTGAGGGTGGACGTGTGAAGTCTGGTGGACGCGTCCACTTTCTGGCCTTGCGCGTCCACTTGGCTGTCCAACTTCTGAGGGTGGACGCTTGAAATCTGGTGGACGCGTCCACTTTCTGGCCTTGCGCGTCCACTTCCCCTCTCTGCGCGTCCACTTCTTCTTTTTTCTAAATATCCATCTTCAAGTTTCCAATTTCTTCCAATTTCATTCCAACATCTTCTAAAGACCTGAAAACAAAAGTAATAGTGTAAAGAATCATTAAAATCACCAAAACACATAATTAGCTAGATTTAAACTCAATAAACATCATAATAAACAATAGAAAACCAAGCTATTTATGGTTCAATCATGAGATCATAGAACAAGCTACGGAACTTGAAGAAGGCAAAGCAGAAAATCAACCGGATACCCAACTTATTTCTGATGATATTCTTCCTGCTCATCTTTTTAATATGGCTTTGAATCAAAGATCTCTAAAAGAACTCACTGCTCCTACTCTTGATGAACAACCTTTATGCATTACTATTCCACAAGTTGATGCTAATTTTAAAATGCATACTGGTTTTATACAATGTTTGCCAACATTTAATGGATTACGTGGAGAAGATCTACGTGTCACGCGTAGACGTTGGTGACGTGGCTGAATATGGACGCATCTCGCCTTTGCCAAAGGCGAGACACGTGCCAGCACGTGCAAAACGGATAGTGATCCGTGGGTTAAACTTCGGACCAATCAGAGGACGACACGTGGCAAGGGCGGCGGCTGAAGAAGGGCGCAACCAATCAGATGGTGACACGTGGCGGCTGATGCAATTTCTCCATTTCACGTGTTATGTCCCAACTTTCCAGAAATTCCACTTTATCCCCCACTACTTTTATTTTTTGTCATATTTTATTTATTTTTATTCAAAATTTGCCCCTGTAAATTTCTATAAATTGGGCACGAAATTTACTATTTTTCTACAACCTTCTACAACCAAAAACTCTGCCAAATTTTCTTACCAATATTTTGTAATAGATCTTAGGTATTTTTAGGAATTTTTAGAGTTTATTTTGGAAGATTTTTGGCTGAGATTTCAAGAATACCAAGGAATTACTACCGGGAAAAATCCAAGGAAAGTTATCCTTCTTATTCTTGATTTCAATTATTAAAATTCTTCATTTGAGTCATGTATTGTGAGTAGTTTAATTACCGTTAGTAAGGACATGTATTAAAGTTATTAATTAATGAGATTTTGAGATAATTACCATTGTATAGAACATTGGAGTTTATTTTGGATAAGGACTAAATTAATTTAAATAATGGCCGGTTTTACCGCTCTAACTTCTAACTTTTAACTACTAACTTTCTAACTTCTAACTTTTAACTTTTACTTTTCTGTTATTTAATTTTTGTATTTATTTTCTGTATTTATTTTCTGTCCTTTATTTTATTGTACTATTAGTGAGTAAAATCACCAAATTTACTTTTCGTACTTTAAATTCTGTAAATGTGGAGAGTAATATCTTCATCTTTTATTCTTTTGTACTTTTTATTGTGGGAGTTAAAATCTCCCTATTTTTACTTTTTATGACCGGTAAAACCGCCAAATTTATGTTTTCTTTAATATTTGTAGTTTTGTAAATATATAATTGTGTAACCATTTTCTTGTATTTTGCAGGTTTAATTGTCCAAATTTGTTTAATTATTTTAGTTATATTATTTAATAATTTGAGTATTTATATAATTCCAGTTGTTATTATTAAATAATCATGTTTAATTAATTAGAAATTCTTTTTAATTGCATGATTAATTAGCTAGGATTATTAATCAAAATTATTAATCTTTGATTAATAATCATAGTAGCATGTGTTAGTTTAATTAAGTTGCAGCTCTTGACTTAATTAATTTAACAGGGAATTTTATGATTTAAATTATGTTTAATTGAAACTCATTATTATTTATAATTTAATGTTGGTGATGTCTTATAAACTTAATGTAATTTAATTAAATATTCTATTCACGCTGGTTGGTAGTGATATTTAATTGAATTAATCATTAATATATCTGAGCTAATTGAGATTAATCTACTTAGTAAGGATAAGAATCTGTCTAAGTTGATCGAGATTCTAAAATCAACTACTCAATAAGTTCTATATCAATGATTTATCCCATTAAATAAATAATTTGATACAAGTTCCTTGCTAACGTCTTTTATTAATTCTTTTTCATTAAAAAAATCATTTCTATAATTAATTATTAAAAATATATATATAAAAACAAATTTATTTCTTTTAAGTTTGTTTAATTTAGTTTTGTCTTTATATAATTTTAAAACTCCCCCAAAATTTAATATTTGATTAATAAATTTGAATTTAAGAATTTTTTTTACAAATCTCCGTGGATACGATCCTTATTTGCCATATCTATATAGGAGTGTTAAAGGTTAAATTTGATAGTCACACGATAGGCTCGTTAGTCCTTCTTTCCCTAATAGGTTAACCAAGAACAAGAAAGATGAGGAAGAAAAAGATGTTCTGGAGATCTTCAAGAAAGTTGAAGTCAACATTCCTCTTTTGGATGCAATAAGACAGATTCCTCGTTATGCTAAGTTCTTAAAAGAACTTTGTACCAACAAGAAAAAACTTAAAGGTAACGAGAGAATCAGTGTGGAGTAATGTATGTCTGCTGTTCTCCAATAGAAACTCCCTTCAAAGCAGAAAGATCCAGGTATGTTCGTGACGAAGCCTGTCGTAAGGCTTTCAAATTTAAACCTAACAATTCCTATATAGATAGGGAAAGTAGGGATCGAATCCACAGAGATTTGTCCACTCTTAAATTAAAATCGTTAATCGGAAAAGATTTTGGGGGGTTTTTTCGAATTTTGAGAATAATGTAATGACAACAATTAAAATAAATATTTTTGAGGTTTTGGATTTTGTAAAAAGAATTAAAACGAAATTTGGAATACAAATGATATAAAAAGCGTTAATAAGGAACTAGTATCAAGTTATATTTTTCATGGGATTAATTATAGATAGATACATTATTAAGTAGTTGATTTTAGAATCCCGATCAGCTCAGACAGATTAATCTCTAATGTAATTAAACACCACTACCAACCAACGTGTATAGGATGCTCAATCAAATTGCATTAAACAAATAAGGCATCACCAACATTAAATTGTATATAATAATCAGTTTAATTATATATAATTTAAATTATATAATTCCGCTACTAATTTAATTAAGTGAACAACTGCAACTCAATTAAACTAGTAGATCCTACTTGAATCATTAATACAAGATTAATAATCCTAGGTATATAATTACATTCATTAACTAGATTGTCAATCCAATTAATTCACACAATTATATAGGTTAAAACAGAAATTATATAAATACTTAATTAATATATATATATATATATATATTAAATAAATGCACACACACACATATATATATATATATATATATATTTATATTTATAGAAAGAAAGATTAGATTTATATTAACTAAAGAAATTAGGCGGTTCAACAGGCCATTTAAATAAATTAAACTAAAAGTATGGAGGCTCGGCCTTCCATAATACATAAAATAAAAGATACAAAAGTAAATTAAACTAATAGGTGGCTCGGCTATCCATTTGCGATATTTAAAGTGCATAAAACATAATAAATAAAGACTAGGCGGGTAAACCGACCATAAGTCCAGTTAAATAAATTCAAATAGAAATTAAGTACAAAGAAAATTATCTCATAATGCCATTTATTAATAACTTAACACATATCCTTGCTAACAAAAAAAAATTACTCACAATACATATTTAATAAATATAAGATGAAATTTATAAAAATTAGAAAGAAAATTTGAAAGATAACCTCCCCGAAAATATTGAAATTATCCGTACATAATTTCTTTACTAAATATTACAAAAAAAAACTTTGAAATATTATTCTAAAAAATCTGGAAAATATACTAATATGAAGACAATAAAAGAAATAAATTGCAAAAGAAATGAAGAAGATTGGAGCTAAATTGGTGTTTTAATAATAAAAATAAGCTCCCTATTTATAGCCATAAAAATCAGGGGCAAAATGGTCATTTTGCACCCTAAAGTCTTGAAAATTTAGTTGGTGGCCTAATTTCCCAACTTCACCACATGTCGCGTTCTCATTGGTCCAAATTGCGGCTTCTAGAAGCGCCACTTGTCACCTTCTGATTGCGTCACTTGTCATCTTCTGATTGTGCCACGTGTCATCTTGTTATTGCGCCACGTCATCGGATTATATAGAAATTTTTTTTAAAAAAACTTTTCCAACATCTCTTCTTCTTCTTTTTATCTCCATAATAAACTAAAATACACTAAAAAACTTACAAACAAAGAAATAGAAAGGAAACGTGAAATATATCCATTAAATAACATAATTAACCGATTTTCAAACAAAATATAATTATTAAATAACATAAAAATCAGTTAATTTATGAGTACATCAGTTCACTATCCCTTGTACAATTGGTGATAAAGTAGTCTCAAGTTGTATGCTAGATTTAGGAGCCTCTATTAATGTCATTCCTTATACAATTTATAACTCTTTAAATTTGGGACCAATGAAGCCTACTATAATTGTTATTCAATTAGTTTATAGGTCTGTGGCTTATCCAGAAGGAGTAATAGAAGATGTACTGGTTAAAGTAAATGACTTAGTGTTCCCTGTAGATTTCTACATTTTGAAAAATGAGGATAGCCAAAATACTTATTCATCACTGTCACCTATTCTATTAGGTAGACCATTTTTGAAAACTGCTAGAACTAAGATTGATGTTAATGAATGTACTTTATCAATGGAATTTGATGGTGATAAAATTTCTTTTAACATATTTGATGCCATGAAGTACCATTCTGATGAATGTTCTACAGTTTTTGTGTGGATATTATAGATCCACTTATTGAAGATATTTTTTATTTGAGCTATACTGAAATGATTAGACTGGAATGCAAAGAGCTTTTTTAGCTAAATATTATCCTGCATCTAGAACTGCAAGTGTCCGAAAAGATATAAGTGGCATAAGACAACAAACTGGTGAAACATTGTATGAATATTGAGAAAGATTTAAAAGATTATGTGCTAGTTGTCCTCATAATCAAATACCTGAACAATTATTAATTCAATATTTTTATAAGGGTTTGATTTCTTATGATAGGATGACAATTGATGCTGCTAGTGGTGGTGCTCTTTCAGATAAAACCCCACAAGCTGCACATGAATTAATAGTTAACATGGCTGCTAATTCACAATCTTTTAATATCAGGAATGATACTGTCAGGAAAGTTAATGAAGTAGATGCATCATCATCATCATCATCATCTACCCAAATTGAACAAAGATTAGATCATCTTACCAATTTAGTTGGTCAATTAGTTGGGAAAAGAATCAATGCATCGGTAAAAGCATGTGGAATTTGTTTAGGCAATGACCATCCTACAGATTCTTGTCCTACACTATTTCAAGAAGAACAAGCCAATGCCATGAGTAATTTTCAGAACCAACCTCAGAGAAGACACAATCCATTCTCCAACACATACAATGAAGGGTGGAGAGACCATCCTAACTTTAGATGGAGTAACCAAGGGGTTAGGCCACCAATGAACCCACTAGGTTTTGTTCCTAGTCAACACCAAAGTCCTCATCAACCTCCTCAAAACCAACAACTGAGTATGTCTTTAGAAGATATGGTGAAATCTCTAGCTTCAAGTTCTATATCATTTCAGAGAGATACCATGTCATTCCAAAAGGATACAAAGTCCAGCATTCACAATTTGGAGAATCAGGTAGGACAAATGACTTCTGAGCTAAGTCAATTGAAAACACAGCTTTTCAATAAACTTCCATCACAACCACTCAATCCCAAAGAGAATGCCAGTGCCGTAACATTGAGAAGTGGTAAAAAATTGGAAGAATCCAAGAGACCAGAGGAAAAGAAAGGCACGGAGAAAGCACTTATTTCAAGTCCAACAACTTTCGACAAAGTTCCTCATATAGGAGAATCTTCTTCTTCTATTCCCAAGATAAGTCCTCTTTTCCCCAATAGGTTAACTAAGAACAAGAAAGATGAGGAAGAAAAAGATGTTATGGAGATCTTCAAGAAAGTTGAAGTCAACATTCCTTTTTTGGATGCAATAAGGCAGATTCCTCGTTATGCTAAGTTCATAAAAGAACTTTGTACCAACAAGAAAAAACTTAAAGGTAACAAGAGAATCAGTGTGGGGGAATGTGTGTCTGCTTTACCTTCTCATTTGAAATATGCATATTTGAGTGAAAGTAATGCTTTACCTGTAATTATTGCTAACAATTTCTCATCTTGCCAATAATAGAGGTTAGTTTCTGTGCTTAGGAACAACAAGACTGTCATCGACTGGACTTTAGCCGACATTAAAGGTATTAGCCCATCAACATGCATGCACCGTATATTGTTAGAAGATGGAGTTAAGCCAACCAGAGAGTCACAAAGGAGACTAAACCCTCCTATGATGGAAGTAGTAAAAGCTGAAATTCTAAAACTTCTTGATGCTGGTGTCATCTATCCAATCACAAATTCACATTGGGTAAGTCCTGTACATGTTGTTCCAAAGAAAAGTGAAATAACTATTGTGGAAAACTCTGAAGGTGAGAAAGTTCCTACTAGAGTGCAAAACGGTTGGAGAGTCTGCATAGACTATAGAAAACTTAATGCATTCACTAGGAAAGACCATTTTCCCCTTCCTTTCATGGATCAAATGTTAGAATGTCTATCTAGTCGTTCTCATTATTGTTTCCTTGATGGTTATTCTGGTTATTTTTAGATTGCTATTGCCCCAGAAGACCAAGGTAAGACTACTTTTACATGCTCATTCGGTACTTATGCTTATAGAAGAATGTCTTTTGGTATGCAATGCACCTGCTACCTTTCAAAGATGCATGATGTCCTTATTTTCTGATTTTGTCACGAATATCATTGAAATTTTCATAAATGATTTTACTGTCTATGGAAATTCATTTGATTCATGTTTAGAAAATTTGGAACTCGTGCTTAAACGGTGTGTTGAAACTAACCTTGTTCTCAATTATGAAAAGTGTCATTTTATGGTAGAACAATGAATTATTTTAGGGCACGTAGTTTCACCAAAAGGACTGGCTGTTGACAAAGCCAAAATTAATGTGATTAAGTCTATTCCTTATCCTTCTACGGTAAGAAAGGTAAGATCTTTCTTAGGCCATGCTGGATTCTATAGAAAGTTTATTAAGGATTTCTCTAAAACTGTTCAACCTTTATGCAAGTTATTACAAAAAGAACATAAATTCAATTTTGATGAAGGTTGTAAACAAGCATTTAAATGTTGAAAGAGAAATTGATTTCATCACCTATCATTCAACCCCCAGGAATTTGACCTTGAAATCCGAGATAAGAAGGGAGCAGAGAATCTTGTTGTTGATCATTTGAGTCAACTCACATATGAAGGGGAAGTATCTCCTATCTCTGATTTATTTCCTGATGAGCATCTTTATGCATTGCATGGAATTATACCTTGGTATGCTGATATGGTTAATTATATTGTTACCAAAGTATTTCCAAATCATTTATCCAAGCCTCAAAAGGATAAAATTAGAAATGACTCAAAACATTACCTTTGGAATGATCCCTACCTATTCAAAAGCTGAGCAGACAATGTCATACGCAGATGTGTTCCAAATAATGAAATTCAATCCATATTGAATTTTCGTCATAATTTTGAATGTGGAGGTCATTTTGGACCAAAACGAACAGCTAGAAAAATTCTGGAAAGTGGATTTTATTGACCTACTCTTAAAAAAGATGCATATTACTTTGTTAAATCTTGCAATGAATGTCAAAGAGTTGGTAATATATCCAAGAAAGATGAAATGCCTTTGAAGACTATATTAGTTTGTGAAGTTTTTTATGTATGGGGCATTGATTTAATGGGACATTTTCCTTCATCTTTTGGAAATACTTACATCTTACTTGCAGTGAATTATGTATTCAAATGGATTGAAGCTAGGCCACTCGAACGAATGATTCTAAACAGTTGTGACATTTATCAAGGACAATATATTCCATAGATTTGGAATATCAAATGTTATCATCAGTGATAGAGGTACGCATTTTTGCAACAAGGTAGTAGAAACTCTGTTTAAAAAGTATCATGTTTCTCATAAAGTTTCTACTGCCTATTATCCTCAAACAAATGGACTTGCTGAAATCTCTAAC
Organism: Apocynum venetum; assembly: GCA_019593545.1. NCBI lineage: Eukaryota > Viridiplantae > Streptophyta > Magnoliopsida > Gentianales > Apocynaceae > Apocynum > Apocynum venetum. The sequence goes on along the minus strand of SRSM01000033.1, from coordinate 10,270 downwards.
AGGGAACTTAAGTCTATTCTAGCTAAAGTAGTCAATCATAATATGAAAGACTGGAGTCTTAGATTGGGAGATGCTCTTTGGGCATATAGAACTGAATTCAAAATCCTTATTGGTATGTCACCATTTTGGTTAGTTTATGGTAAAGCCTGTCATCTACCTGTGGAATTAGAACATAAGGCATTTTGGGCCATTAAACAACGTCATCTTAATCTTGATGATGCACAATCTAATCGAAAACTGTAAATTCAAGAATTAGAAGAGATTAGAAATGATGCCTATGTTAATTCTTGGATTGCAAAAAAAAAGATGAAATATTACCATGACAAAAAAATTTCAATATTGGTGATAAGGTTCTACTCTATAATTCTCGTCTGAGACTGTTTCCAGAAAATCTAAAGTCAAGATGGATTGACCCATTTGTTATTATTAATATCTTTAATCACGGGTCAGTAGAGGTAAAAAATCTTCAAACGAGCAAAATTTTTAAAGTGAATGGTATGAAATTTTTAAAGTGAAGCGTATGAAATTACTAGTATCCATTGGAATGCCTAAGGATATTCGGTAGATAATTGAAGCTAAGGTCCGAATTAGTGGTGAACATCCAGCTTTTCCCAAACGTCAACCTGGGTTGGGGAAGAGTAGTTATGCAAAGAAACAAATAAGTAAAAGAATGAGAGTCTGTTATAAATGTGCTAGATGGAACTGTGATACCAGTTGTCGTTCACTTGGATATTTATCCGATAATCGGGAAGACAAAATTGATTTCATTAAGAATGGACTGAGTAAAGAGTCATTAGATGATATCAAACTGTCTCTTGATTCGCTTTCTAGTGGATACGTTCAAATGGAAATTCTCGGGTTATGGAAATAATTCAAAATTGAACAACTCTGGTACACTCTTCGGTATCTGAATTTAAACGATCTCATTTGCCAGTTTTTAAGAAAGCTGGATGAGCAGCATACCCCCGACTCATAGAAGGTGTTTGAAATCGTTACTGGACGTAAAACCAGATGAAGATGTGAGCCACAATCACAACTACTTGTTTTTATTTGTTTCTTCCTTGATTTGTTTTATTTGTTTGTTTTCTTTTTAGTTTGTAACAGAATCACTTTTGAAATCGTTACTATGGAAGGTTCATCAATAAGAAGTCTAACAAACATCGCAGTGTTTGGAGGAACGATCGTGGGTGCTACTGTTTCGCATCTAACTGTTGCTATCCAATTGGGAAGAGTACTAGCTCATCGAAAGATCGGTCTAGTATATGGAGGAGGAAATGCTGGATTAATTGGAGAGGTTGATCAAGCACACCAGTCATACCAAACACTAGTTCAGATTGAAACAAATCAGTCAAACAAAGTTCTCGCGGTAGGTGTAATTCTCACTCCTCCGAAACAAATATATGGCAAAACAATTGGACATGAGGTACAAACAATATCATTTTATGAACGCATGACACTCATGTTGCATAACTGTGATGCTTTCATAGTCATACCAGGAGGATATGAGGTATTAGAATGCTTGTTCAATTTAACATTCTGGTTTAACATGAAATTGCACACTAAACCAATTGGTCTTTTAAATGTTGATCACTACTTTGATGGTTTGTTAGCATTTCTTGACATAGCTGTTACACATAAGCTTCTATCTCCAATAGCACGAAGAATAATTGTATATGCATGAATTAGTAACTTTTGTACCATAGACAGATCCAGAAGTACCTCCAATTAACTGGTTAACTTCCGGCACTGTAGCAGGTTGACTTGTTGACTTTGACCAGTCGACGGATACTGTTCATGACGTAAGCAGTGATGTCATCATCGACGGGGGTACTGTTTACCGGAGTTACTGTTCATCGATTTTTTTTTTATCTTCACTTTTTCTTCTTCTTCTTTTTATCTCCAAAATGTACTAAAATACACTGAAAAACTTATAAACAAAGAAATAGAAAGGAAATGTGAAATATATCAATTAAATGACACAATTAATTGATTTTTAAACAAAATATAGTCATTAAATAGTATAAAAATCAGTTAATTTATGAGTAAATCAAATTCCCCCACACTATCTCTTTGCTTGTCCTCAAGCAAAATATAAACACACAATATACAAATATAAATAACTTAAACAAGATTAATAAGGTAACAAAGTGTTATATTAATTTCAATACAACTTTCACAATTAACCCATTTTTATTTGAAAAGCAATTGTGCTCGTGTGCTTGAATATCAATTACAAGTTTAACATTAATATTCAAAGTTAACAAAATATGACTATGAAAACCATAAAATCCTTATTAAATTTCTTTTTTTTTTTTTGAAAACATGATATCAGTATAATGAAAAGATAACAACAAAGTCACTATGTAAATAAAAATACATTTTTAGTTTCTCAACACAACTTATAAACTTGTAAAGTCACATGCTCTCCACTAATGATGAAATTTTGGTCGATTTGGGTCAAATAGGACTTTAAAACTTGTAATGTTAAGTTCGGGATTTGGCTACAAACGAAGGATAGGAATATACAAAATATTTCAAGGGGTAAAATGGTCATTTTGACTTCTGGATACTGTAGCAGATTGACTTGTTGACTTTGACAAGCTGACGGATACTATTCATGACGTAAGCAGTGATGTCATCATCGACGGGGTACTGTTCATCGATTTTTTTTATCTTCACTTTTTTTTCTTCTTCTTTTTATCTCCAAAATGTACTAAAATACACTGAAAAACTTATAAACAAAGAAATAGAAAGGAAATGTGAAATATATCAATTAAATGACACAATTAACCGATTTTTAAACAAAATATAGTCATTAAATAGTATAAAAATCAGTTAATTTATGAATACATCAATAATTCATTCTCAATTTAAACTCTTGATATAGTTTGTATATTTCTATCCTTCGTTTGTAGCCAAATCTCGAGCTTAACATTACAAGCTTAAAAGTCTTGTTTGACCCAGATCGACCAAAATTTTTCATCATTAATGGAGAGTATGTGAGTTTACAAGTTTATAAGTTGTGTTGAAAAACTAAGAATGTGTTTTTATTTACATAGTGACTTTGTCATTAAATAACATAAAAATCAGTTAATTTATGATTACATCATCCGCAAGTGTTCCAGAGAACTCTGGACATACAGCTGATGTACTCATAAATTAACTGATTTTTATGTTATTTAATTACTATATTTTGTTTGAAAATCTGTTAATTATGTTATTTAATAGATATATTTCACGTTTCCCTTCTATTTCTTTGTTTGTAAGTTTTTTAGTGTATTTTAGTTCATTATGGAGATAAAAAAAAGAAGAATAAATGTTGGAGAATCATCCGATGACGTGGCGCAATAAGAAGATGACAAGTGGCGCAATCAGAAGGTAACAAGTGGCGCTTCTAGAAGCTACAATTTGGACCAATGAGGACGCGACATGTGGCGAAGTTGGGGAAATTATGCCACCAACTAAATTTTCAAGACTTTCGGGTGCAAAATAACCATTTTGCCCTAGATTTTTGTGGCTATAAATAGAGAGCTTATTTTTATGATTAAAACATGAATTTAGCTCAAATCATCTCCATTTCTTTTGCAATTTATTTCTTTTATTATTGTCTTCATCTTAGTATATTTTCCAGATTTTTTAGAATAACATTTCAAGGCTTTTTGTAATATTTAGTAAAGAAATTATGTCCGGATAATTTCAATATTTTCGGGGAGTTTATCTTTCAAATTTTCTTTCTAATGTTTATAAATTTCATCTTATATTTATTAAATATGTATTGTGAGTAATTTTCTTTTGTTAGTAAGGATATGTGTTAAGTTATTAATAAATGGGATTATGAGATAATTTTCCTTGTACTTAATTTCTATTTTGATTTATTTAACTGGACTTATGGTTGGTTTATCCGCATAGTCTTTATTTATTTTGTTTTATGCACTTTAAATATCGCAAATAGATGGTCGAGCCACCTATTAGTTTAATTTACTTTTGTATCTTTTGAAAGCCTTAAAGCTTTTAATATCTTAATTTTGATTAAATGACAAACATTGATAAGGACTAATGGCTTTATTGTATTAGTGATGATCTTTTAGGATTCATATATCTAATCCTTGCAAGATCAAAGTTTCAAATCTTCAGGACAGAGCTTTTGATGTCAAGCCTTGAAGATAAGCGTTTCTGGATTAGATAGGATCTAGAGGTGTAGCTTTAATTCTTTATTTATCTTTGGTTATCTCTAAGTCTATCACTTTGAGTAATAAGTTCTATAGGTTGCTCAATAAAAGTGAAATGATTTTCAAAATGCATTTCATTTAGATAAAACATGAGTTGGGTATTTGAAATGATTTTCAAAATACATGCACATACTTCAAAATTCATAAAATATAGTTTGCAAATTCTTAGAGTTGTTTGGGAACTTGTTCTGCATAGTTTTAATGCATTTGTGGTCGACCTGACAAAAGTGTGGACGACCACAAATCATGCGGTCGACCAGACTTCTCAGAGTATCTTCCGCAGGCTGTCCAGAGTTCTCTGGAACACTTGCGGATGATGGAACGGTCGACCAAACTTCTGAGCTCATCGTCCGCAGGCTGTCCAGAGTTCTCTGGAACATTTGCGGATGATGGTGCGGACGACCCTCCTGATTTGCGGTCGACCGCACTTCTCCTGAGTGGGATTCAAACAGCCATTTTTTTGACCGTTGGTGCATACTTATAAATACCCAATCGTTTAAACAATTCGATTCAATCACTTTTTGAGCAAAAATCTGATCCTAACACTTCATAGAACCTCTGGAGATTATTTTGAAACCAAATCTTAACATTCATATTGTGAAATTCATCAAAGTGAGATTTATACAAAATCATTGGGGTTCTTGAGCAACTTACAAGAAAACATTACTCAAAGAGGTATTTATGCTTTACATTGATATATCTTCACATTAAGGTGATTTCATATATCAAACTCTTCTTATTCATATCTTGATTGATTTGTTCAAGGTTGCATTGAGCTTAAAACTCTAAGGGTTAGAGTGAGCCTTGAACCATAGAAAACTGTGTTTGTGTTAAGAGCTTCTTTTTCATTAATTGTTGTAATAGAGATAGGTGTGTAGACAAGGTTATATTGTAAAACTCAAAGTGTTGAGTGAACCTTGGTTGGTTAAGAGGTTTGTGTTGTAAAACCCTAAGGGAATTGGGTGAGCCTCTATTGTATTATCTCTTACTATATTAGTGAAAGGTTTTGTGAAATCCTTGAGTAGATAGCTCAAGGTAGTGGATTAGGTTTTGTTGGATAAACCGAACCACTATAAATCTTTGTGTTCATTGCTTCTTTTCTTGAACTCATCATTTCACACTTTGGTTGAACACCAAGTGTTTGATATTTGTTATCTTAGAAAGCTTGTTTATTTTATAAAAGAAAAATCGGTTAAAACCTAATTCACCCCCCCTCTTAGGTTTTTCAATTGGTATCAGAGCGGGTCTTCTTGTTGATAAGGCTTAACATCCTTGAAGCAAAGATTCTATGGCTCATCTAGATAACACTATGATGGTAGAAGGTTACTCTACTACTAGACCTCCTGATACGATCCTTGCTTATCTATCAAACAAGACCCGTAACAAACTCTTGATACTATTACCAAAGATCACGAATTAGGAGCCTTTAGTTATCAAACAACTAAGAACCCTAATTATAAGTGGCGAAATTCTTAGAGAATTTCAAAGCAAAGCTCTCACAAGAACTTTTAAGAGAAAACTCAAAATTGTATTCAATCATTATCATCTGATTTGTTCCAATTACATATATAGAAGAAAGAGTTCAAATCCTTGTTTGATTAGGAACTCTACTTATTTAAAAAGGAAACCAAATCTACTAAGATATCAAATCTACCCAGATTTCCTTATTCAAAAAGGAAAACAAATAAAACAATAAATCTAATAGGTACCAAATCTGCCAAGATTTCCAAATTCTTATAGAAAACAAATAAACCCTAAAATCCTTATGAGCTGGACGAAATTCTTAAGTTTGGTGGGCTTGTAATTGGACTTTCTTCTCTTTTGTATCAAATCTAATTAAATTCACAAGTCTTGGACAACCCATGCAATTTCCCTCTTGAGCAGATTGATCCAAATAACACAAAATAAGCCCATTGAGTGCATCTTTCATCTGTTTAGCTCTAGCTCTTGTAATTGGACCTCCATCATAGCTCAAAGGATCCAGCTTCTTCTTATTTGTGCTTGAACTCGAATTTCCATTAATGACATCTCCATGCTCCGCATCACTCCCCCTTTCCTCAAAAGGATTCGCCCTCGAATCATCACCTGCATAATCGAAAGGAAGTAAATCAGAAACATTAAAAGTAGCACTAACATTATACTCACCAGGAAGAGCTAATTTGTAAGCATTGTCATTGATCCTTGCAACAACTTGAAAAGGACCATCTCCTCTTGATTGAAGCTTTGAATGCCTTTGCTTAGGAAACCTTTCCTTGCGTAAATGCAACCATACCCAATCACCAGGCTCAAATATCACTTTCTTTCTTCCATGATTTCTTTGAGTCATCACTTGCTGATTTCTTTTCTCAATATTTTGCTTGACTGTTTCATGAATTTTTCTCACATATTCTGCCTTTTTAGCTCCACCAAAATTAACTTGTTCATCCAAAGGTAAAGGAGATAAATGTAATGGTGTTAAAGGATTAAAACCATAAACAATCTCAAAAGGTGAATAATGAGTAGAGGAATGCACACTCCTATTATATGCAAACTCTACATGAGGTAAACAATCATCCCATGATTTCAGATTCTTTTTAATGATAGCTCTCAATAATTGTCCCAAAGTTCTATTCACTACCTCAGTTTGTCCATCAGTTTGTGGATGACAAGTAGTACTAAACAGCAATTTAGTTCCCAATTTTGCCCACAAAGTTTTCCAAAAGTAAGATAAAAATTTAGCATCTCTATCACTCACATGGACTTAGGCATACCATGCAAACGAACTATTTCTTTAAAGAACAATTCAGCAACATGTGAAGCATCATCAGTTTTATGACATGGAATGAAGTGTGCCATTTTAGAAAACCTATCAACTACCACATATATACTATCAAATCCACGTCTAGTTCTAGGTAAACCAAGAACAAAATCCATAGAAACATCTATCCAAGGTGCATGTGACACAGGTAATGGTGTGTATAAACCATGTGGATGCACTTTAGACTTAGCTTGTAAACATGTAGTGCAATTAGCACAATACTTAGAAACATCTGATTGCATATGAGGACAAAAGAAGTGCTCCTGCAAAACATCTAAAGTCTTGGATATGCCAAAGTGTCCCATTAAACCCCCTTCATGTGCTTCACGAATCAAAAGTAATCGCATAGAACACTTAGGAACGCAAAGTTGTCTCATGCGAAATAGATAACCATTATGCCTATAGAACTTATCAAAACCAGCATTCTCGCATGCATTATAAACATTACTAAAATCACTATCTTTCTCATACAATTCTTTAATATGCTCAAAGCCTAGCAATTTAGCATCTAAAGTGGTAATAAGTGCATGCCTTCGACTCAAAGCATCAGCAACAACATTTTCCTTTCCCTTCTTGTACTTGATGATGTATGGAAACGATTCAATGAATTCACTCCATTTAGCATGTCGTTTATTCAACTTATTTTGTCCCTTCAAATACTTCAAGCTCTCATGATCAGTATGGATAACAAATTCCTTAGGAAGAAGATAGTGCTGCCATGTGTCCAATGCTCTTACTAAATCATACATCTCTTTGTCATAAGTTGGATATTTCAATGCAGCGCCATTCAGCTTTTCACTAAAATAAGCGATTGGCTTTCCTCCTTGCAAAAGGACAGCACCAATACCAACTCCCGAAGCATCACATTCAATTTCAAAAGTGTTATCAAAGTTAGGTAAAGCAAGAATAGGAGCAGAAGTTAATTTTGCCTTTAACATGTTAAATGCTCTTTCTTGTTCATCCCCCCATTTAAATTCGATATTTTTTTTATAACTTCAGTTAAAGGGGCAGCAATGCTCGAAAAATCCTTAACAAATCGTCTATAAAAACTTGCCAAACCATGAAAACTTCTAACTTCCCCCACATTCTTAGGTGTTGGCCAGGTTTCAATAGTTTTAACCTTTTCATTATCTACGTCAATTCCATGCTGACTAACAACATATCCTAAAAATATAACTTTAGGCACACAAAATGAACATTTAGCAAGCTTAGCATACAACTTTTGTTCTCGCAAAGCACAAAAAATAACTTTAACATGCACAATATGCTCATCAAGTGACTTGCTATACACAAGTATATCATCAAAGTAGACAACAACAAATTTCCCAATAAAGCTACGTAAAACATGGTTCATTAATCTCATGAAAGTACTAGGTGCATTAGTTAATCCAAAAGGCATAACTAACCATTCATATAAACCATATTTTCTCTTAAAAGTTCTTGTGAGAGCTTTGCTTTGAAATTCTCTAAGAATTTCGCCACTTATAATTAGGGTTCTTAGTTGTTTGATAACTAAAGGCTCCTAATTCGTGATCTTTGGTAATAGTATCAAGAGTTTGTTACGGGTCTTGTTTGATAGATAAGCAAGGATCGTATCACCTCCTTTGTTGAATGGCACAAACTATAATTTCTGGAAAAATAGAGTTAGAATCTATATATCTTCTCTAAACTATGAATTATGGAATATTGTTAAAAATGGTCCCTATGTACCTTTCAAAGTTGTTGATGGTATAAAGATTGATAGAATTTCTAAGGAATTTGATGTTGAAAATAAAAGAAAATGACCCTTAATTTTTCTGCCATGAACACTCTTACTTGTGCACTGATATGAATGAGTATAACAGGGTAAGATGTTGTGAATCTGCACATAAAATGTGGAGACTACTTGAAGTGACTCGTGAAGGTACAAACCAAGTAAAGAAACAAAACTTGGTATGCTTACAAGGGAGTATGAACTTTCACTATGAAATCAAATGAAACATCACTGATATGTTTACTCGCCTTTACTAACATTATAACGGTTTAAAAGTGTTTAGCAAGTCTTATTCTATAGGAGAACAAAATAGAAAATACTCAAGCTTTACCAAAGCTTGGGAAGGCAAAACTACTGCTATGTTGGAAACTCATGATTTGAAGAAGAAACCAGTGAAGAGCTTTATGGATCACTTCTCACTCATGAGATTGGATAAAGTGGTTGAATGATCAAGAAGTGGAAGACAAAGGGAAAAGAGGAATTGCTCTCAAAGCTAAAGAGAACAACGAAAAGAATCTTCCAGTGAGAGGAAGAAATGGATGATGAGGAATAGCTCTTGTCATGAGAACTTCAAGAAAATGTTCAAAAAGGGACATTTCAACAAATTCAAAAGAAGCCATCGACACTACAAATAAACATCAAAGCAATGCTAGAATGCGGAAGTCCAAATCACTTCAAAGCGGACTGTCCAAAATTAAGAGAGAAAGAAAGAAGTACAAGTCCAAGAAAGAAAGGACTTGCTTGCAACTTGGGATCAAGAAGGAAGGGAAGATGAAGAACAAACTGAACATGCAAATGTTTGTTTCATGGCCATTGAAGATAAGGTAAATACTCCAAAAACTCCTCTTTAGTTGATAGTGAAAGTGATGATGATATTTGTGACATGTTTGATAGAGTGGAATTTATCTCCAATCTCTATAAGGGAATGAAAAAGATTATCAAGAAAAACAAAGTCTTGAAATGTCAAGTAGAGAGCTATCATCAGATAATACTGGCTCATTGATGAAAATGCCTTGTTAACTTCTACAAAGATTTGTCTTGATGAGAATGTTATTGGTTTAAATGATAAGGTAAAATTCTTGAGAATGCTAATGTTGATCTTATTCTAGAAACAAGAAGTTGGATGATATGATGAGTGATATGATGTCATGAAAATTAGAATGAGTGATTTAAGTGCTAGCTTGCAAAAACTTACATGTGGTAGGGACAATTTGAACAACTAACTTGGTATGCAAAGACACTCATGATAAGAGAGGTCTTGGTTTTGATGATAGTTATAATGATGTCTCAACACCACATGAGAGTTTATCTCACTCACATATGTCAATACACATAAGATGAGTATCTCATGCATATCATTCACATGTCATACTTCTTCAAAAATATGTTTGACTTATGTGGTTAAAATGGTCATAAAGTGACTAGATATTCGGAAAAAAAGATTGAGATGGTGCTAAAAGCACTTGGTAGTTAAAAGAACTAACCCAATGG